>APFE030374197.1:112035-200165 GCA_000404065.3 Pinus taeda
CCCTTCATTTGTCACACTTTTCCAATTTGCCCTAATTTCTACATTCTTGTGCAGCATTGCTCCCTCCATCCTTGAACAAACCCAACCACCTTAATCACTCCTTAGCTTCATTCACTAGGTCCTAGACCCCTTCACATCCTCATCCAACCTCCATCTCCATTTTCCCACCATTTTTTTACCATCAACCCTCCAAAATCCTCTTTCTTCCTTTAGAACAACCTATAGAACCCTTGCAGACTTCCTGTAGAAGTTCACGTGAGCAGTTTTTCGAGATCTGATCACTTTGAAACTCTCTAGAAGGGTGTTAGGGACCCCTTAGGACCTCTTCTCACCTTCCCAACCTCCTGCAAGCACCTACTCCATTTCCTTTCGCCAATCAACCTCTGCACAATAAAAAATTACTAAGGTACTTGCGTAATAATTCTGCAAAATTACTCAAAAATACAAAGAGATGTTTTTCCTAGATTTTACTTCAGAAGTAGCTTAGTCACATGCATTTTACCTTTCCAAGAGTTAATGGCATCCATTCCCACCGCTTTCGTCTCTTTTCTTGCACCAGTAGCGTTAGTTAGTAAAACTAGGGTTTGTTAGGGTTTGCATTTCTTTTCAGCTTTCAACTTCTTTCTGTAAGTAGACTAGCCTCCTTTGAGTTAGATTTCATCCATCACAGTTAAAAGCTTCTTCTAAGAGCTCATAGAAGTTGGCTTAAGCTCCTAGCAGACTTGTGCCAACTGATCAAGTGACAGCTTGCGGCAAGAGCTAGTACTCGTGCATATAGCATTGTTGCTTCCAAGTTTGTTACGAACAATCAGGTTGATAAAAGTAAATAAGGGAGTCCTAGGAGTTCCAGCATCATTGTTGCAATACTGGAGCCCACCATATTTTTAGCGTCGTTGCTAAGGAAGCATTAGAGTATTTGTGATTGCTACTTTTCTTCTATTTTCCACTGCAACCTTTTGCTAAGTAGTTTATTTCAGCAAGAGTAGACTAGTTCTTTCATTTCCATTCTGCAATTTCATTTCTGAAAAAGTAGATTAGATATTTCCTGCTTTCCTAGACTAGCATTTCAATTCTGCAAGCATAGATTAGCATTTCAATTCTGCAATTTCAATTCCGCAAGCGTAGCTTATCATTTCATTTATGCAATTTCATTTCAGTAGCATAGATTAGTCATTTCCTACTTTCATTTCAATTCTGCAATTTTCATTCCAACAAAGTATACTTTAGTTAGTTACAATTCGTTGTTCAATCAATTTCAGTATTGCAAGTACAAGAAGAGAAAAACATAAAAATCAACCAAAAATATTTCATTTCATGCCTCATAGGAACAGAGACAATTCAGGAAAATTCTTACCCAACAGCCCCACCCCATCACTGAGTCACCCTTCTCTCTTCTTCTGTGGTAGTGAAGCTCCAAAGATACACGAAGATTCTCTAATAGAAGAAGAGAAAGAAAAAATTCCTGCTAAGACCATGGCTGAACACAGGAACGACATAGGTGATGAGGAGAGAATAGAAGGTGCCTTTCCCATCCGAGAGACCAATGGGGACACAAAAATGAAAAACATAAGTCCCTCAGCCTTACCTCACTTCCGTGGATTGACCACTGAAGACACTAATACCTTCTTGTTTGAGTTTTTTGTCCTTTGTCGAACCTATGACTATGCAGAAGACGAGAAAAAGTTGAAACTCTTTCCCTCTACCCTCAAGGATGCAGCACTATGTTGGTTCATGGGGTTACCTGGAAAGAGTATCACAACTTGGGCGCAGATACAGCAAGCCTTCAACAACAAATACCAAGATTACTATAGGTCAAAGGAAATGAAGGGAGAAATCTTTCAGATGACCACGGGAAGCGATGAATCTTTAGAAAATTACGAAGAAAGGTTCCAACTCAGTTATAAAAGGGCCAGGCACACAGTTGACCCTGAATCTCTGAAGCTGGTTCTACTCTAAGGAATCCCTAAAGACTTTCTAGATACCCTCCATTTACTAGCTGGAGGAGAAATCTACCAACTACCTTATGATGACATAAAGACTGTGTTTAGAAACCATTCTAGGGCAGCCCGGAAAAGAGGTAGGGGAATCGACTTTCAGCTAGTGCCACCTTCTCCAAACATGAGTTTGCAAATCAGATGGAAGACCTTATAAGTGAGATGAGACAAACCATTGCCATGCAACTGGATACTTTCTGAATCCAACAGAAGAAAGAGGAAGCTGAGAGGGCTTTGGCCATCTTTTGTCCCAGATGTACAAGGAAACATCCTCGAAATGAGTGTCCATTGCACTCACTAGTATGTTTTGTTTGTGAGGAAGACCACCCTAGAAACCAGTGCCCAACGTTACCCGGACTTAAAGCTATGTACCAAGGGGCTAAAGGAGCCACTAAGCCGCTCTACTTCCTAAACCAAAGGAGGCCACATGGATCCAGACCTTACCAGTAGGGGATTCAAGGGGCATCCCATACTTATTACAACCCCAACCAATCCACTCACATACCTTCTTGGGGTCCCCCTGGTCATCCTTCTTGGTCCGCACCCCCTCCTTGGTCATATTCATCTCAATACCATACTCAACTTGCTGCTCATTCATTTCATTCTCAATCCCAACCTCAGTGGAATGCACCTCAACAAGGGTGGAGGCCCCAATACAACTCTCCTCTCACCATTTTGCCTCCACCACCTGCTCAACCACAACCATTACCTCCTGCTCCTCCGAGAAAACCCTAGATGCCTGCCCAACCAAACCCGAACCCCAATAACAGATAGGCCCAACAGGTATATACTGGAGAGACAACATGCCCTACCTATGCTGTGGAGATTCAGGAGATCAACCTACAATCTAGGAAGATCCTCCCAGATAGCCAACCTCCTTGTAAGAAGGATGAGGAAGAGAAACAGGAAAGTAAACCCAAAGCCATTCCACCCTTTCTTGAGAGACTAACCGGAACCACGCAACCAAACCCAGAAGAGACTAAAGTTCTGGGTGAGCTTAAATAGTTATGTGTGAAAATGCCACTTCTCTAGGCCATAAAAGATGTACCAATCTAGAGCAAATTTATTAAAGAGAAGTGTTTCAGGCACCCAGGCAGGTGCAAAAGAGATGCCCCAACTATCAATGTCATAGGACAACTATCCAACCTAATGTTGGGACAAGTAATTTGTCTGAAATATCTGGACTCTGGGAGTCCTATAGTTGATGTCCACATCAATGGCACCATAATCCCCCACAACCTGATTGATCTAGGGGCTGCCATTAATGTGATGACCAGGGACACTATGCTCAAACTCAACCTTCAGAGTTCCCTAAGGAAGACCTCAACAGTACTGTAGTTAGAAGACTACTCCACCGTGACCCCCGAAGGGATTGTGGAAGATGTCATGGTCTTCGTTGATTCTTGGGAGTACCCTGCAGACTTCTTGGTCATTCAGCCAAATGCAAAACTCACGAGATACCCCTCATTCTGGGAAGGCCTTGGTTAGCTACCGTAGATGCTTACATCAGTTGTCGAGTTGGGAGCATGACCATCAAGAATGGGCTTATGTCCAAACAGCTTGTCCTATATCTTTTGGCCCAACCTCTACTAGAAAGTGACTTACCTCTCTGGTTGGAGGAGGAGGATAAGGATGAAGTCTACTCTGCTCTAGTGTGCACAGTGGAAGCCACCAGGAGAGGTCCTCAAACCGAGGATGACCTTATTGAGAATTTGATTTAGAATCCACCTCCCAGCGTGCTACCATTAGAAGAGTTGGTAGAGGACACCCAAGCCAGTGCTTTAGTGGATCTATGTGTGGCTGATCCAACCTCCCCTGAGTTAAGAATGTGGAATTTGGCCCTGAAAGAACCTTGAGGATCAACTCATTCGTATCCCCCTCTTAGGAGAAGGAGTTGTGTAGCTTATTGAACCACCATTTGGATGCTTTTGCTTGGAGCTATAAGGAGATGAAAGGAGTCCACCCTTGGGTCTGTACCCATCACATTTACATTGAAGAGGATTGTAAAACAATCAGGTAGCCTCAGAGGAGAATGAATCCAGCCCTTAAAGACATTGTCAAAGAAGAACTGCAAAATTTGTTTGATGTAGGATTCATCTACCCCATCTCTTCATCTACCCCATCTCTGACAGTGAGCGGGTTTCTCCTCTGGTGCTTGTGCCCAAGAAAAATAGGAAGTGGAGAATTTATGTCGATTATCGAGAACTTAACGAAGCCACCGAGAAGGACCATTTCCCTTTACCTTTCATAGGTCAAGTGTTAGATGGGTTGGCTGGGAAGAAGTTCTTATCCTTCCTAGATGGGTTCAGCGGGTATAATCAGATCCAAATCAGCTCGGAAGACCAAGATAAAACCACTTTCACTTGTCCATGGGGTACCTTTGCCTACTGGGTCCTTCCTTTGGGTTACGCAATGCTCCTGCCACTTTCCAGAGAGCTGTACTGAGCATATTTGCTGAACTGGTTCATGATTCGGTGGAAATATATATGGATGACTCTACTCCTTATGGGTCCAACTTCCAAGAAGCATTGATTAATCTGGAAAAAGTTTTAACCAAGTGTATTGAAATGAACCTGTCCCTCTGTCCAGAAAAATGTGAATTTTTTATGACTGAAGGGACCGTGCTAGGCCATACAATTTCTCAGCAAGGATTAGAGGTGGATCCCAACAAGATTGTTATCATCCAAAGGGTTCCACCTCCTGAGAAGGTAAGAGATGTTTGGAGTTTTCTAGGCATAGCAGAATACTATAGAAGATTCATTAAAGTTTTTAGTAAGCTAGCCTCTCCATTATTTGGTCTTTTGGGGAAGGATGTTGAGTTCATATAGATTGAAAACTGTCAAGAGGCTCTGGATGTGTTGAAAGGTAAGCTAGTATCTGCCCCAATCTTGAAAGGTCCAAACTAGGCCCCGCCTTTCCACATTCACACAGATGCCTCGAACAAAGCCATAGGAGCAACCTTAGGACAAGTTGAAGAGAAGCTACCATATGCTATATATTTTTTTAGTAAAAACCTGTGCAAGGCAGAGTTAAACTATACCATGACCGAGAAAGAACTCCTAGCTGTAGTCCATTCCCTAAACAAGTTCAAAAACTACATCACTGGTTATCAAACATTCATACACACCGATCATGTTGCAATTAGGTATTTAATGAATAAACCTGATGTAAATGCTCATATCATTAGATGGTTACTTTTATTGTAGCAATTCGACCTGACCATTGTTGATAAGCCAGGCAAGGAAAATGTTGTTGTTGATTTTCTGTCTAGACTAGATTTGTCTGTAGGTGAAGAAGGGGTGGTGGATGATCAATTGCCAGATGAACACCTATTTTCTATTTTAGTACTCTCTCCATGATTTGCTAATATAGAAAATTACTTGGTTTCAGCAAAGTTCCCAGCACACCTATCCTCAAAAGAGAAGAGCAAGATCATGAGGAAAGGTGCCCCATTCACATGGATTGGGGGCAACCTGTTAAACTTGGCCCAGATTAGATTTTGAGGCGTTGTGTCAGGGAGGAGGAAGTTTTTGACATTCTCCTCACCTATCATGATGGGCACTGTGGAGGCCACTTTGCAGCAAAAAGAACCACTTTTAAAATTCTACAGGTAGGCTACTATTGGCCCACTCTCCAACAAGATGTGGCCGATGTTAAAGGATGGGAAATTCAACACCCAGGGATGAAATGCCCCTCCAACCTCAAGTGACTTTCGAGCCATTTGATAAATGGGGCATGGACTTTGTGGGTCCTACCAACCCTCCTTCAAACCAAAAGTCTTACATCATTGTGTGCACGGATTACCTGACAAAGTGGGCAGAAACAAAGGCAATCAAGGCAGCAACAGAAGAAAAAGTGGTTGAGTTTTTGAGGGAGAATATCTTCTACAAGTTTGGATACCCAAGAGAGTTAGTCACAGATCAGGGAAATCAATTTACTTCTAACCTGATTGAAGACCTGCTCACTCATCATAGGATTAAGCACAAAACTTCCACCCCTTATCATCTGCAAGAAAATGGACAGGTGGAAGTCACTAACAGAGCTTTGGAAGAGATTTTGACTAATGTGGTGAGTAGCAGTAGAAAAGATTGGGTAGATCGCTTGGTTGAGGCCACCTGGGCCTACAACACCACTTGGAAAACTACAATAGGTTTCACACCTTATGAGCTGGTCTACGAGAAGAAGACTTTGTTGTCCATAGAATTTGAATATAACACATTAAGGTTGGCAGCTCAGCTAGACCTAGATCTCAGCCATGCACAACAGGAAAGATTACTTCAGTTGAATGGACTAGATGAAGAGAGAATGCAGGGCCTTCTCCACTTAGAGGTGGTCCAACTTCAGAGGAAGATATAGCATGACCAATACCTTAAAGAAAATCAATTTCAGCTAGGAGATTGGGCACTGTTATATGATTCAAGATACAAGGATTTCAAATGGAAGCTGAGGACACGATGGCTAGGACCATATGTAGTGGAGAGATGCAATGACAATGGTTCAGTCCTTGTCAAGACCATTGATGAAGAATCCATCCCCATGCTCCTCAATGGGCATCGATTGAAAATCTACAGGGAGCCCCTTTCTAAGTAGGAGTTCATTGAAACTCTGGATAAATCAGTATTAGTAGTGGAGCAAGCCCTTAACTCCACTCCACCCACACCTTGAAAAAATAAAAAGAATAAAAAATAAAAGATCCTTGGGTGAAAACCTCTTGGAGGCGTCCAGGGTAGATAGTGAGAGTGAAAACCTCCTGGAGGTACCCAAGCTGTCTCAAAAAAAAAAAAGAGAGAAAAAAGAAAGAAAAAAGAGAAAGAAAAATAAACCTAATTTCTGTTGAATAATTGCAGGTTGCAGGAAGGACATTGCAAGTTAGGAGGATCGTGAAAGACAAAGACAGAGGTTAGCACCAGGCTGCAGCATCCCTCACAGTCCATTCCTCCATGACCACTACCCTTTCCTAAGATTCGGTCTCATTCAGACTAAGATTTCACCTTCTACAACAAGTTCTGTGTCTTCTATAGGAAGTTTCGTGTCTTCTATAGGAAGATCCTGTAGAGCCTGCAAACAAGCCAAAATTGATCTCCAAAGAGGACTCGAAGGTTGGGAATTTGTCCATGAGGCCTGTAAACATCCCTGCTTCCATCCATCACCATATGTCACATTTTTCCATCTCTGTACACCTCCATTGCACTCATTTTTTTATGTTCCTACACAGTCACACATAGAAATCCTGTTTTCTTCATACTGCCAACAAAAATTCCTTAATGAAAAATCAAGCAGCAGTTTTTCACTCACCATACCTACTACCCTCCATCTAGATTCCTCATCCGCCGAGACCCTCACCAGCAGGATAGCCGTGCTCATTCTAGCTTGCATTCCAGGAGGAGAAGCAACTATAGGACATCCTAAAGGAATCATGTAGCAGCTGATCCCACTGAAAGACATACTCCAAAGAGAAGGACATCAAAGTATGGTAGAAGAGACATGCATGGAGCTCTTCTTGAATGTAAGAACATCAGCAACAACAGAGGCCAAGCATGCAGCAATAGAAAACGAGGGAATGGGTTCCAGAACCTGAAATCTGCATAACACGGCCATGACCACATAGGTAAGTGCCTAAACTCGTCCTTCAATTGCATAAATCATATTTTAAAAGTTGCATGACTATGGGAATGGTTCAGATTGGGTGAAATCATTGGCCAGTCAACTGGCCACACTTGACCAGTTACATATCCTCGTGGAATCCAAACGAGCCCCGTTACATTCAAATTTTCTGATTAGACATGTACCCAGCACGTGTGGAGTGTCCATTCAGAGAAAAATCATCGAGACTGGTAGTGGTGGCGGTCGATAATGGGAGAGCAGAGGTGAGGGTAGTCAGAAACACGCAGGAAAATAATGGTTGTGACATCGAATCAATGGTCCGGTCTGGCAACCTCATCCCCTCACCATGAATCATGCCGCAGTTAAAAGACGCTCAATCGAAACATGCACCACCCTTTATTCATTCTACACTCAGGACGTTCTCGACTAGAGTATGTATCCATCACTTCCAAAAATAGTTAACCAGTCGTCCTCCACAAATTTTTTGGCCTATTTTCAAAAATCTCCCGCTTATCAGGCTCTATCGGAAGCACAATTCCATTCTACAGGAACCAAGAGCCTTCTACAGGAAGGGTTCTACAGGAAAGTCAGAGAACCACTCAGTAGAAGGGAAACCCAGAGTTTTCGTTGAATTTCAAGCTCCAAATGAGGTAGGCCCAAGAGAACTTCTCTGTGCATGATTTGTTTGTGCAAGGTGGTGAATTGAACAACATCAATTTGAAAAATTAAAGTCTACCTGTGTATTGAACAAACCGTGAAAGATTGCCTGCATATTTCACTGTATTTACCTATGTTATTTCTCTGCACTATGAAATCTCCTCATCATTTTTAAAAATTCTCATGTAAGGAAGATACATGCTGCAGTAGAGGCCACCTTGTGTGTATGAAAAACTTAATTTACATACCTATCTATGTGCTGAGAAGAAAATTTGTGTTATGCTATGTTCTGCAAAAACAAAATTCTCCTTTCAATAGATAGACAATTGAATTCTGGGTGATAAAAAAAAGGGAGTTACTGCTAGTTGGGTTGTAAGGAACACACGAGAAACTCCTTGATGGGTTCAAAAGACACCAAATTAAGCTATCCTCTATTTCAGTGATTGACTGTTGTTTTCCTAACCAATTTCTTTTCTGATTAATACATAAGAAGAACACTCAACACCATGCCAAGGGGATTCATAAGGAAAGAGCCCTTAGACTCCAGCAAGATGTATGAGCACCCTAAGGTGGAGGACCTCCTCACCCGAGCAAATTGGATATCCTTCTTTGACAAAATTCAGGGTCATGATGAGGAGATAACCGAAGAGTTTTTAATATCCTTGAGACCACATTCAAAGACACATGCCATAGTTAGTTTTAGGGGTTTCACCCTAGAACTCACCCCTGAGCTCATCGGTAGAATTACTGGTCTACCATTAGGGCTCCCTTGGAGCAAGGAAGAGAGATCATTGGGTCAGATTGCTAAGAAAACATTTTTTCTACCCGAGGAGCATCCTGTAGAGGACAAAAATGGAGTTAGAAGGACAAACCTGCCCCCTCTCTGGATTGAAGTTAGTTATCAAATTATGAAGTACATCACATGTTAAGGGAGGTTTAACATCATCTATGGATACCATTTCAAGTTGTTATGTGAATTAAGGCATAGGATTGACTTGCCTTCAGCCAAGAAACTAAGATCCCATATTTCCTTCTTCAGTCCCTAATTGAATGTGGTACAAAGCTAAATGAAGGGATCTCAGACCAGTTAGCCCACCATGGGCTCATCAAACTGTTGGTGGAAGATTCTTTACACACCTACACTGTCCCCATATCTTGGGAAATCTTCAGAAACATGTCCAGAAATGATAACATTAGAACTTTGGCTGAAAACATCACTCCATCTAGCAGTGAGAAGGGGGGGCAAACTAAGGAAATGGAGAAAAACAATGATGAGGGCACATAGGCATCCAAGCAGAAGGCAGAACAGAGGAAGCACAGGAAGAACATAAAGAAATTAGCAAGATTGCTGAGCCTAAAACAGAGGAAGAAACAATAGCAAAAAGAACAAGGGAAATGAGGATATAGAGTAGAAATGAAAGGGCCAAAAAGGCCTAAATGAAGGCTACCATAGCTAAGGCAGACACCCAGAAAGAGAAGGAAAAGGCACACCCTAAGATATTAGTCATGCCGATAGAACAGTGGACATAGAGATTTCTACAGGAAGTGAAGAAAAAGACAAGTAGGAAGAGAAATCCCTAGAAACATTGGCAAGGGAGGCAGCAATTGTGCTTGCTGCATTAAGCATAACTTCAAAACAAAAAGGAAAGAGAAAGAGGCAAACCTCCATGTACTTTAAAGCCAGGAGGAGCACACAGATCAAAGTGGGCAAATCCTAGCCACAATCAAAGGAACCAATTTTCATTGAGGACACAACCACTAAACTAAAAGAGTCTCCTTCAAAGATATCTATCACCTATGAAGGAGGAAGCCCAAAAACCTCCACCTGGAGAGAAATAATTAGGATGATGGACTCAAAAACCGCTCTACAGGAAGCTGAAACGTCTCTATAGGAAACTCTGGCGAAGTTGAAAGAAACCGAGAAATTGGAGGAGAAGGCAACCAAACAACTACTGGGAGAAGAAAAGACTGAAGAAATACTGGAGCCAAGCCCTCACCCTATCTTGGGCTCATATTACAACCTGTTACAAGGTGGGAATATCATCTCATAGAAGTTTGTTGTACCACTCTTCTTTGCATTGGAACAAGAGCGGGTTAGGACTCACACTTGGATGAGGATTTCCAAATCCAAGGGTGTTGTGAACATAGGCCACCTGGAGGAATAGGTAAAGGAATCAAGGAAAGAGTTGGCCATGGTGAGGCACATGGAAAGCAGTCAGAGAGCCAAATTACAAGAAGAGAATGAGCTGTTGAGGAAGCAGTTGCAGCTACAGGAAGGTCATAAGGAAGATAGGCCGTCCATTGTGGGAGAGCAGTAGCAGCAAGAAGGACCTCCACCAGATAGGGAAACAAATGAGGAACAATAGAGAGAAGAAAAGCTGCCAAATGATGTTGAGATGCTAAGAAAACTGCTACAGGAAAATGAGTCAGAGGCAACAGAAGAAATATATGCTTTGAAGTAACAGATGCAAGAGAAAGAAGCCTAAATGGCCTGCATGGCCAGCTGGGTAGTAGAAGCCTTACAATGTAGGCAACCTACAAAGTCATATGCATTATATCTTAAGGATCAATGGTTTCAAATTCAAATTAACACACTAGCCCAAAGGGGCACCATTCCATTCCAGAACTACAATCAGTTCATGTATTTGTGTGACAGTAGCTCAGCTGAAGATAAGGCCAAGATAACAGAATTCTATTTACACAACTTGGCAATTTCAAACATGCACCTATGGGACCCCAATGCAACATTGGGGGATGTGCAACTAATGGCCATGGCCTCTTGGTTAAACCATGAGGAAAAGAGGGCAGTAGAAATTTTGGAAGTTATGGATAGGGAGTTGAGTGAGCCACTCATGATTAGAGCAGAACCAGAAGATCCCTCAGCTTTAGTGTATGCCCATCATCACCTGGCCAACAACCCTTAGGTTCTCCCAGACTACATTAAAAGACAAGCTTAGGCCATTGCTCACTTTGAGGACATGGAGAGACTATTGGGTGATAACTGCATCCATGCTTGCACCAGGAGATGGAACACATTGTCCCACAGTCTGAAAATAAGGAAGTACCACTCCCCAAGAAGGATGCGAGAGGCTTTGGCTAGAGTACCCCTCTACAAACAGTCAATGCAAAATCTGAAGGCCAACTGGATTGGCCTAATATTCAGTCCTCCATTACTTTTGGGACTACTAGAAGGGGTCAAAGAAGAAGAAGAACACAGGCAGTGGGAGGAGGTAGAGAGAAAAGCAGGGTTTCATGACCAAGAAGAGGACATCACCTCGGAAGCCTAGGATGTCAGAGAGGCAACCAAAGCAATTAAAGATGATGAGCTAGATTAGTTGCTCAGAGGATGAGCAACACATTCACCAGGGGGTGATGATGAGCCCCAAAAATGGGTAACTTATTGGACTCATTTTGCCTATTATTCTTGATTAATCCACCATTCTTCATAGTTCTATGCATACTTTTGAATATATTTATGTTAATTGAATGAATGAGAATAGTCACTTGAACACAAAGTCTAATACGTGCTTATTGCAGATTTTTGGACATCTTTTGGACCAAGGTCAAGCATTTATGAGAAAGTTGATAGCCAAATACAAAGGAACAAGGCTGAGGATTCATAGGAAGGGTGTCTCCAGCACTAAATGACCCCTTCCTCAAGTTCTCTACAATCATCTCGGAGTTCAACAACCCACCAAAGATGATTTCAAGGGGTAGCCAAGCAGATTTTGTGAAGTCGTTGATTAACTGTAGTTTTGAGCAGCTAAGCTCCTAAAGTTAAGGAGGGCTATTGGGAGTCCTCATGGTGCATAAGTAGGAAGGCTTCAAGCCTTAGTAGTTTAGGCATTGAACAATTGTTTTTCGTACTTTAGTGCAGCTCTGCATTTCAACTCATCTTTGAGCTTTCGCTGTAAACAGTTTTGTGACATGATTATTTTTTGAGTAATCGAGATAAATTTCACTGTGTACCAGCTTTGAGCTTTCTTAGGAGGTTGTAGCTCTTGGGGTTGGGCCCAACCCAAGTGCCAGTACCTCTTTTGTGTACTTTTATGTGTCTTTGCTGCTTTCTTAGAATAAATTATGTTATTTAGGTTAAGATCTTGCTTTGCTACTTAGGTTGTTTTCAATGATACAAATAGCTTTTCATACTTCAGGTTGATTTGATAGTTTGGTAAAGGAAAAGATCTGAAAAAATGCCATCAAGCAATCCTTGATCCCATCTCTCCCTCCTTGGGACCATGAGCTGAGACCAAGGCATACTTGCTGCCACAATTTCTGCCTTTCCATGCAATTGCTAGTGTTAGATTTTTAGTTGGAGAAGTTGATGCCAGTTGTACTTGCATGTTTAAGATCTATTCTTGCTTATTTTCCATAGTTATCTTGCATGATTTCCTGTGTATAAACTTTTGTTCATCATGTTTCTAGTTTTTAGGTCAGATTAGGTCAAAATAGCTAGATTTCTAATTTTCCTAGTCTTTGTTCGATCAGTTTTGGAAAATAGTGTGCAGAACACTTGTAATACCTCCCTACCTAGCCTTCCTCTATCATACAACCTGATCCAACCCCTAATCCAAGATTCCTCCCTTCATTTGCTACACTTTTTCAATTTGCCCTAATTTCTACATTTTTGTGTAGCATTGCTCCCTCCATCCTTGAACAAACCCAACCACCTTAATGACTCCTTAGCTTCATTCAGTAGGTCCTAGACCCCTTCACATCCTCATCCAACCTCCATTTCCACTTTCCCACTGTTTTTTACCATCAACCCTCCAAAATCCTCTTTCGGCTCTTCCTGTAGAACATCTTTTAGAACCCCTGCAGACTTCTTGTAGAAGTTCACGTGAGTAGTTTTTTAAGATCTGATCACTGTGAAACTCTTTGGAAGGGCGTTAGGGACCCCTTAGGCCCTCTTCTCACCTTCCCAACATCCTGCAAGCACCTAGTCCATTTCCTTTTGCCAATCAACCTTTGCATAGTCAAAAATTGCTAAAGCACATGCATAATAATTCTGCAAAATTACTCAAAAATACAAAAAGATTATTTTTCCAGATTTTACTTCAAAAGCAGCTTAGTCACATGCATTTTACCTTTACAATAGTTAATGACATCCATTCCCATCGCTTTCATCTCTTTTCTTGCACTAGTAGGGTTAGTTGGTAAAACTAGGGTTTGCTAGGGTTTGCATTTCTTTTCAGCTTTCAGCTTTTTTTTGCGAGTAGACTAGCCTCCTTTGAGTTAACTTTCATCTATCATAGTTAAAAGCTTATTTTAAGAGCTCATAGAAGTTGGCTTAAACTCCAAGCGGACTTGTGCCAACTGATCAAGTGACAGCCTGCGGCAAGAGTTAATACTCGTGCATATAGCACTGTCGCTTCCAAGTTTGTTACGAACAACCAGGTTGATAAAAGTAAAGAAGGGAGTCCCAAGAGTTGCAACATCATTGCTGCAATACTGGAGCCCACCAGTTAAGTTGATGTTTTGGGGAGAAGTAGTGCTTTGTGCAACTTCTATTCACAATCGTTGTCCTTCTTTTGCCATCGATCATAAATCTCCTTATGAAATGTGGTATAATCGTCTTCCTACTATTCAACATTTTAGAGTCTTTGGTTCTCTATGCTATGCAATAATTTATAAACATCAGCTCAACAAGTTGGGTGCTAGAAGTCACAAATGTATTTTCTTGGGATACTCTTCTAGTTCCAAATCTTATAGATTGTATGATGAGCAAAACAAGAATTTAATTCTTTCCAGAGATGTTATTTTCCTTGAATCCGATAAAAGTAATTCCGTTGTTGATAAGAAACTAAATCATTTGGAGAAATTTTCATCTAAGAAGTTCTATTTTGAATATGATAATGTTGTTCCACACACTGAAGGGGGGGTTCCCATTCTGGATCAATCTGTTGTTCTTCCATATTTGACTCATGAGAATGTTATTGCTGAAGAAAATTTGGATGATAGTAATGTTTCTATAGGACCAGAAATTTCTCTTGAAGAGCTTGTCCTTGAGCCTGTTATTCAAGATGAGCAACCATCACAACCACTTCACCAACCTTTATGAAGATCTACATGTGCTTGAAAAGTTCCAAGAAAGTATGACAATTTTGAAACAGGAATGTCTTCCAAAGGTGATTGAGGAAATGTTTCTCAGGACTGTGAATTTAATCATTATACAATTAGAAAACCTAATTGTTTTGAAGAAGATGATAATTGTGATGAATGGAAAGATGCAATGCAAAAGGAATATGATGCACTTATTAAGAATGGAACTTGGAGGTTAGTGGATCCTCCTGCAGGTGTCAAACCCATTGGTTGCAAATGGGTGTATAATATCAAATACAAAGCAGATGGCTCGCTTTATAAATACAAGGAAAGACTTGTAGCAAAAGGCTACACTCAGAAGGAAGGCGTTACTACATAGAGATATTTTCTCCTACAACAAAATGGGGCACAATTAGAATTATGCTTTCTCTTGCAGCTCATAATAGCTACAAGATAAACCATATGGATGTTAAAACAACTTTTTTGAATGGCAATTTGAAGGAGGATGTTTATATGTTTCAGCCTGAAGGTTTTTCTTTTAAAGGCAAAAAGCAATAGGTATGAAAATTGGTTAAGTCTTTGTATGGACTGAAACAAGCATCTCATGCATGGTACAAAAAGTTAACTGAACACTTTCTCAAGTTGAATTATAAGTTATTTGATCTGGGTGATGCAACTCTTTTTGTTAAGAAATTTGTAAAGTCAGTTGTATATTTGGTTTTGCACGTAGATGATTTAGTGTCACATGAAACAATGATGACTATACACTATCTATTAAAACAGAATTATTGAAAGTTTTTGAAATGATAGATTTGGTTTTATTACATTATTATTTAGGAATTGAAGTTGATCAAAAACTCAATATATTTTCATTTCTCATAAAAGGTATATTGGACACAGCTATTGGACAGATTTGGGATGTAGGATTGTAATCATGTCGCTACTCCTATGGAGCAGAATTTGAAGCTTACTTCCATTGAAGGAAGTATGTTTGAAGATCCAACAAACTACAAGAAACTTGTTGGAAGTTTGAATTTTCTAACTACTACTCGACCTGAGATAGCTTTTATTGTAGGGATACTTTCCAGGTTCATGCATAAGACATGTGATGGTCATTAGAATGCAGCAAAGTGAGTGCTCAAGTATTTGAAAGGCACTTGAACATATGGCATCAAATATTCCAAAGTTGTAGATTTTCATCTCACCGGCTATTCAGATTTTGATTTTGACAGGGATAAGAAGAATGGAGTATCTACTTCTAGTTATTTGATGAGTCTTGGATCAACAACCATCAGTTGGAGATCATCCAAGCAATCTATTCCTGTTGATTCTACCACCGAAGCCTAATATGTTGCAACAACTCAAGCTACAAAAGAAATCATTTGGCTTCGCAAAATACTTGAAGACTTGTAGGAGAAACAAAAGGCTTCAACTCCACTACTCGTCGAAAACTCATGCAAGTAATCTGTTCCTGTTGATTCTACCACTGAAGTCTAATATGTTGCAACAACTCAAGCTACAAAAGAAATCATTTGGCTTCGCAAAATACTTGAAGACTTGCAGGAGAAACAAAAGGCTTCAACTCCACTACTCGTCGAAAACCCTTTTGCAATTTAGTTGGCTAAGAATCCCTAGTTCATGATTGAAGAAAGCATATTAACACCAAATATCACTTGATTCAACACTATGTAGAGGCCAAAGTTATTCATTTGACACATTGTCCTATTTCAGAGCAGATCACAGACATATTGACAAAGCCACTAGGACGTGAAAAGTTTGAAAAGTTCATAATGTTACTTGGCATGTACGTTGTCCCTCCAGATTAAGGGGGGAATGCTAACTAATCTTTTGGGATTGTTATTGTATATTGTATAATAAGTAATTAGTTTTACATTCAATTTTTACGGTTAATAAGTCACCAAGACAGAAGTGTCTCGTACCTAGATTGGATATGTATAAATAAGTAATTTTATCATTAATATGATGCTCTTTCATTTTTTTCTTTCATTGTGGTGTTTTTTTCGGCATGTACATTACCAATATCACATTTTACAGAAAATAAAAATAAAAAACAAATCATTAAAAAAATATTGCAACACATGTACATGTATTGCAAAACATGTAGTGTACTTGATTCAAGAAAATTGTCAAAGATATTTAGAATGATTTTATGGCATTCCACACACACACACACACACAGACATATATATATATTCAAGCCGGAAAATTGTCAAAAGATATTTAAAATGGTTTTATGGCATTCCCCACACACACATATATATATGAGGTAAAAAATACAAAAAATAAACTTAAAATTAGGAATGGAGTGGACATCTATTCTTGATAATTGAGTAATATTTAAATAAATTACATAAATGATAAATAAACAACAATACATAACTACACAATTAAAACTCAATTAATTAAACTGAGTTCAAACGACTATAACAAACAAACTAGATTAATGCTGTCAACAAAAATAACAATCTTATAAACATAATAATAATAATAAAATTGGTCTAATAGATTCTCTAGATAAACATAGTTGACATACATTTGATAAACATAATTGTCCTACACTTGATAAAAAATTATTTAATATTATAGACTAATTAGCTATTATACAATTTCAAACCTACCTCCAATATTTGCATATAATAACAAGAACAAAATTGACACTCACCAATCTATAAAGCAATGGAGAAGAAAAAATATAATAGAAAAATCATATAATTTAATTATTGTCTTCAAATCTCCACTTTACAAGCGACATAAGTTTGAAATTACAAACTGATTACAATCTGCTGACTGCTATCCTACTACGTTTGATACAATACCAGAAGAAGAATGTGCAGACTGTACACGAAGGGGAGCCAAAAGAAGATGAAACGCGGAAAGTAGTTGACGGGTGACATTATGTTATGGTATTTGCAGTTGTTTGATATATTAATTGGAATGGAGTTTCCTGGTCTGAGTATTGAGTATGGAGAGAGTGGATAGAGTTTCTTTTATTAAAATTCTTCAGCCGCCCATTTTGACCTGATCAAATATTTAATTTTTATATGCACGACTTTCACTCTGATTTTTGTTTTGAATTTTAGGGTTTATACACGTGTACGGAATCAAAACACATGTTAGGCTCAACACAATGATAGAGAATTCAGACTACTTCGTTGCGAGGAAAGTCAAAGTCAACAACTTGCGCACATAATAAGTAACGATTTAGCAAAGATTATGACCTATATCAAAGTGCGTAGCGTAATTGGTTTTGGAGTTTTTTTTGTTTGTTCTCCATTGTGATTGGAATTTGGAATTTGGTAGGGGTTTGTTGAAATTAAAAGTTTGATGTGTGTATTTTATACACAATTTAAGTGTTTGCAATTTTTTTTTTAAATTGTTAAATTTATATATAGTTAAAAATACATTTTAAAGAACAAAATATCACAATAATAAAAAAATTGTCTAAATAATATTTTTTATCAAAATTCTGAAATTTAAAATAATTATTATTAATATCCAATTTTAAGGTCACTTCCAAGAGACACTAAATTGGTCTATGAAACCCCTTGTTTGTGGGACAAGGAACCCACCTCCCCACAACTAATTGACTACATACATATTCTACCCCTTTGACTTTAAACTTGTGACCTCTACACATGCTCTTAACCATTAGGCCTACTCAAGCTTTATATATAAAACCTCATTAATGTGAATATTTAGATTGGGAATATCTATTTTGATTTTAATTTCACCTTTATATAAAAATAAAAAGAAAATCAACCATATTCCTAATTATAATTATAATAATAAAATAAATTAATATAATTTAGTTAATAAAATATTTTCTATATTAAAAGTAAATTATAATTTTTACATTATTAAAATATTTAAATTATTATAATTATTTAATTCATTTGTATTATCTAATAGTTTTATTATTATAAATTTAATTTTTAATATTTAATATATACTTATCCACATTATTATTTAATATCATTTAAAAATATAAATATTACACTTTTCCTACCATATACTAAATTATGCTTAAAAATTTAAATCACGTTTCTATTATATATATAAGGATTAAATCATACACGTTTAAGTATTAACCACTTCAAATGTATTATTTCATTACTTGAGAGTAACGTATTTCACATAGACTTACACTTTAGAGCACATCGCACGCAAAAACGAGATTACTGGTACAAACCCTTTATTGAAAAAATAAAGGTCAGCAAGGTGTAGTTTAAGCATAGCGGTTGATTATCTACTGCTCACCTCTTTAAGGAACACCAACCTTCTATGCATAAATATTTTTAGGGAACCAAGTAAATAAGTACTAATATTGATTAGTGATTATTTTTAGGGAGATTATATTTTAATTATGTTTAATAATATATTTTATATCAAAAAATGTCCTAATAAATACTTCATTATTATTTATCTATAAACAGTATAAATATAGAAAATTTTAAAATATTATTTATAAATTTGAGTTTTTTAATTTTCCAGCAACCTAAACTTTATGTATTATCAATATGAAAACAAAATTATTAATATATTTATATGATATAATATTGAATTAAATATATTTATTATATGTTATATATATGATATTGAAATTAAAATATATTTATAAGTTTAATTTGAAATTGTAAATGTAAGTGAATGATGTGTCATATATATAGGGTGTTGAATTAGAGGTAATAAGTTATCTTAATAAAATTTGAATTAGAGGATAAAATATTAATCTAATAAATTTAATAAAAATAGGGAAATATTTTTTTATAAATATTAATATGGGTGATGAATATGTAGAGGATGGAATTTATTTAAAATCATCATAGATTCTGTAACATCCTTCAAAAACATCTCAAACAAAAAAAATTAGCTGCTTACTGCCTATTAAGTAACTTTCTCTTACATATATATATATCAACTTTGTATCGATCAAATTGAGGTTTACCACCATAAGGAGCTTGGTTTTTAAGCTATGATTGATGTTTTTGACCAATTTAATTATACATATAAATCTTTGTAGCCATATTGGTAATGCGCCTTAAAAGACGCACGGTTTAACTTTGTTACGCATGATGTATGTACAAATTTGGGTTTTGAATGAACCTGAAACTAATCCAAGTGTGAGTCATCTAGAAAGTGATGTAAAGATCTACGACTCTAATATTTTAGGTTTTAGGTTTGGTATTGACGACTATAGTTGGAGGGATTTAGTTAGAGGGTAACCACCTTCGTCTCCTAACGTCGTATGGCATTCATTTGTTCGGTTCCTTCTGCCTGAATCGTCTCTGTAACTCTCTAATGGGTTTGGCTTGATTTCAAGTTTTCTTTCCTTATATCCATATGGTTTGGGAAACAGGTAGTTATGGTGTTTTCATTGTTCCTTAAGTTTCGTTCTTGCATCAACAATTTCTTACCCAACTTCTTGGGGCTTTTACTGTATAATCTGAGAGTGCCTAGATGATATTTGCTAGGGTTTCCGTGGCAATTTACCGCCATTTCCCTTTCGGAACTTTGTTATCCTTAAGACTCGAAGGAGTTGGCCAACAACTTCCTGCTACAGGTAGTATTTTCGTCCTTAATTCCCCATTGTTCCTTTCCGTTGCTTGTATAACAAGTCTTGAGCGAGGAGTTTCTTTCAGGTGCACTACTGGAAGTTTCTAAAGGAAAAACAAGGCACCAAATTTAGGTGATCCATTTTATGAATTTCTTATTTCTTCTGATTCCAGTCATTTTTTTCCTAACTTATTAGTTCAACCCTAGCAGTTACCCGTTCTCTAGTTTGTGACAGGTGAGACTCCTCTGATCTAATTTTTTTTTCTAGAGTTCATCATGAAGAGGAGGCGCCCTTCTTTTCTATACAGACATGAGGTAATTTATCTAAGTAATTTAAGTCATATTTCCTTTCTATTATACCCCAAAATTCAATAATTTGTACTGGTCTTGCAAAATTCTTGCTTCTGTGCACCGACCAAAATGGTTCAGCTGCTTCCAAAGGTTATTCACAGGTGAATGTTTGGTATACTTTAGTTCTGGGTGACTTTCCACAATGTTATCTCCTCTCGGTGCATTCTAACTAATCGACTTCTTGTGCTTCCTTTTCAGCTTCGAACCCCTTTGGTTCCAGTTACGAATTTGGCATGTTCAATCTCAAACTCGCTGCAGCTACCAGGTTCTTGTTATGTTACTATCTCTTACAGTTTGGATGATTCAGGTCTTCCAGAGAAGTCATTCGGCTGCCCTAGTGCTTAGGGACAGTTTTTTGAGCCACAAGGTTCTTGGGCATAACTTCTACAACCGAGTGCGTATGGTCTTAACCCTCGTCTGGAGATGCATGTCGACTCTTACGGTTTACTACTGATTGAAAAATTAACCTCTTTACTGTATATTAAGTGATGTGTGGGTTTTCTTTAGAATTATTATTACGGCCTCCGGCCTTGTTAATAAAGAACCTAATATTAAGCTTACACAGCGTTGGGTTTCCTGCTCATTATTTGTTTTCTTTGTTTTGCGTTATAAAATTATGGAGTTATTGTGAACCTTGATGTAGTTGCAGTCTCTCGTCGCTTCTCCATTACCCTATGGGCTGTTTCCCTTTAAAATATATACGGTTAGTCTATATTTAGAAACTTAGGTTATATTTAGGGAAAATAAATTTGGCAAGGATTTTTGTAAATCCAAATTATAATTGTTAAACTTCAAAATTTTAGGTATTTTTGATGGCGCTGGATACATTTCCACCATCAAAAACACGATTCAAACTCTACAAAATTTTTTGAATTTTTTTAACTGAATTCTAGCAACTTTTAGCAGTTCAGCTAATTCCTCCACCTCACCTGGTTAGACGACTCCAAATATATATACATATATATATTTTTACAGTCACCGGAAGAGATCAATCCACGAGTAGTTATAATTTTGGTGATATACTTCAAGTAGAATGCTATTGAATATCTTCGATACCTAGGGCCTGTGACCTCAGTTTTCAAATATGTATACAATTCTATCGGACTATTTTGAATTTGTCATATTCACTATTTTGAATTTGTCATATTCATTGAAAGGTGTATGATGTTTTTTCTAGCCCCAAAGGCTTGGATTTCTATATCCTTCCACAATTCAATTGGTATTTTATTTTTCAGATTATTACATTCCATCCTTAGTTACAATCCATTTTCAACTGACACACCCAAACGACAGTATAACATGTTTCTTGTGGGTTGGTTCGTGACCTGTATAGAATTCTCAGTAAAATTTGTAGACCCAGTTATGCTAATGGTCCTTTTTATAAAGATATCATTATTCTTCTTAATAACTATGGAACATATTGGCCTACAACCTTTTTTATTTTGTTTATGTTAAACTTCTTTATGTGTATCATTTTGTTTCTGCACAGTTAATTTAGTCAACAATGTCATTAATTGTTATTTCTTGAATATGATAACTATGACGGTTACTACAGTTTCTTTTCCTGTATTAAGATAAAGAGTTTTCTTCACAGGAAGTTCCAATTCCAAATGTACGCCGATTTTTTATTCTGATTTTCCTGAAATTTTTTTTATTGGTTATGGGGTTATATTCTATACTGCCATGATTACTACGTGCACACGTTTTCTTTTAGAATGCCTTTTTAACTAAATTCCGAAGAGTTTCGATTCCTCCTTTTAGTTAATAACGTTATGGCAGGTGATTATTGACTTGTCCTTACAGATATAATCATTTTTCGTTTCTCTCTCTATGTAGTGTTAGCGACTGGCCCTCTTGGTGGACTGGCCCTCTTGGTGGTCAAAACCTCGACCTTTTTTCTACCCTAATTTGAAGAATAATTTTAGAACACTACTTACTTGACCCTCAATTTACTGGGTGATTATTTATTCTTGGACCTCCTTTAACCAGGTACCAAGTCTTTAAGGTTGTCTCAGGTTCTCTTCCCTTTCCCCTGACTCCTTTGTCGTAATTGAGGTTATTTATCTCTAGGAAGAGAAATAAATGTCTTATAACCCTCTAGTAAAATGAAAATTTTCATCTAAAGTCTTTTGTGACTTCCTAGGCTTGCCATACTCTTTAAAATAAATTAAAATAAAATTTAATTAAACACTATATTTTTTAATGGGCTTTCCATTTAGCCTATGATTTACCAAGTTTGTGCAATAAAAGTAATTAAAATATCTACTCCACTCAGAGGAGAGGTGTTACAGATTCATCTTAAGTTCAAATTTATCTAGACTTAGAGGGATCAAATCTTTCAAGAGTGTATTCATCTTAAATTCAAATTTATCAAGACTTAAAGGGATCAAATCTTTCAAGATAAAAATATGCTTTAGAATGTACATTCGAAGAAAGATTTACACCTCAAAATATTTGATGCCTATCAATATTTGAATTAATATGGACATCTGCTAATTCTTTAAAATATTATTTATATTATATATAAATTTCACATCTATTTATATACAAAATATTCTTATTTTTAACCAAAGCACACATTTTAAATTGAATTGAAACATGAAACTCTAAAACACCATGATTACTAATATGAATCCATCTATATATATATAACACCATGATACTAATATGAAATCATCATATATATATATATATATACACACACAAACACCCATATATATATATGTTATTTCTAATTTTATTAAAACTCTTATAATACATATAATTTTTCTTTGACATCATTATATATATATTAGAAGAAGAGTTTATTTGTAAATATTAAGTTTTTATATTGAAAAATGACAATAATGACTATAAATCATTATTATTTAAATTTCTTTTAATGTAATGTGATAGTATGTTTTTTTTTTTTTTTTTTTTCTTTTTTTTATTGTTTGTAATGTTATTAATAAAAACAAAATTGCATTATGATATGTTGAATTTAGATTTTTATTACTGACTTTATTAATTCTTACATTTTAGTATTTTAATTGAGTGGACATTATTTTGTATTATTATTATTTTTTATCTAGGGCATCGTATGTTTCACTATAACATCTCCCTAACATCTCCCTAGTTCTACGATGTATAGCTCCTAGAGGCCATATATTTCATTTCATTATAAATAATTTTTTATTTTCCATGGTTTTTTCCCTTTTATTACTTTTTAAAATGTGAGAGTTATCATAGCCTTGATATGATGAGGTTGAGATAGGCTTAACCATGTCAACATAATCAAATGAATTTTTTTTAGATGATTGTAGATGTTAGGATAATTTGAGTAAATTGACTCGATCATAGAGTTAATTTACCATTCACAATTTCACACTCTAGGCTTTCACGATTTTCCCCATTCTATTCATATGTAATCTAACTATTTAATGGAGTAAAGATTTTTTTTGTAATTTTCCTTTAGGCCAAGAATAATAGATATTTTATTTGGAGCTAATTTTCTTGCAAAGGTTTCTATGGCCAAAATATGGTGTCCAAACTCTGGTATTATTTGCATTTTTGATGCATTTATTTTCCTCTCTTATTTTTGAAAAACTATTATTAGAGAGATGTTGGCTTGTAAGAAGTAGGTTAAGTGCCTAAGTGGCCATATCTGCAGAGAAATGCATACAATTTTGAAACATCAATGAGACTTACTAAAATTGGAAAGATATTCCCACGAGGAGACATTGGAAATAAAGAAGAAAATTATTGGTGATTTAGTTATGATTGTGGGGAAGAGAATGGTAGTGAGTGGTGGTAGAGGAGTCTGAATTCGCAATGCTCATACATTCTAAATATGTTTAGTTTGAAGACAAAAAAAAAGCACCACTCGAGTTTGTGGAGAGGGATATCACTAAAGTGTTCCTCATGATTTGTGTTGTGGTGAGTGGATAATGCGAGGGTTTTGAATAGGATAAGGTAGTAGGTTAGGGGAATCGAATGTGATTAGGAAATAAGACGATTGCAATGCGATTCAAATACTAAATAGAGGTGATGAGTGATGTTTGCAAGTTGAGTATTCACATTGCAAGATAATTATAGAAGCTTTGGGGATAAAATACAAGACATAATATTGCAAAGGCTTGGTAGATATTTGGGTCTAGCATTGACAAAGAAATTGTTTGAGGTCATTAAGTCTAAATAATCTTTTATCAAACACCTTATTAGGGGTTGTAAAATATGTGGGGGCTAGAATTGCTTCAAGGAGAACATTCTAATCCCTTGTGGGATGATGGCATTATTATTAGTTGCCTCCCTTCAAAATAAAATGGGCAAGTGTTTAAGGAAATTAGTAGGTCTTCGAGGGATAGTGTTCATATTTATAAAGTATTAGAGTGGAGCATGAATTAGGACCTATGAATTAGGTTCTATAGGTTGTGGAGAAGCTACTAGTAAAAGATTGCATATTTGTTGCAAAAGGTTATGGTGTTCGTGACAAAGGAGAGTGATCCTCGCTAAACTGAATGTGAGAAAGGATAATGAGAAATGATATGGCGATGATGAGAAAGGTGAATAATCTCCACTGAAATTGATGTGACCATATCTAGTGAGAGATCACATGGATCTCATAAGTGAATATGGTGTTGAAACACTAGGTAAAGGTATGGATCAACATATGTTGGAGATATAATGAGAGAGAGGTTGCATAGTCAAAAGAATGTAGATGGAGTCAATGGTGTTGAGTTTTTGTGAGGGAACCGTCATGTGATGGAGAGCCACACTAATGTGTCAACACCCTGAAGGTTTTTCCACCGGAGATGTAAATCCTAGCCACGAGTAGGTTATCATCCCAAAGGTTGTTGTAAGACTTGTTGATTAGGCATACATGTATTATGGTAGCACATTATGTCTCAATTTGTGGAATGAACCACTTGACTAGGTATGAGGCTAGCATATGCACTTGTAGGATAGCTTAAGGTTAGTGTGTTGTAAGACCTATTATTCATGCATATCTGATAGATTGGAGTGGGATATGGAGTTATGGATGATCAAGTTATGGAATGAATCACTTGAATAGGTACGATGGTGGCAAGTGTACTCATATGATAGCTTGAAGGAGGGAATATGAGATCTCAATATGCAATATGGTTGATGAACCATGTAAGAGAAAGTGTATCCTAGAAAATTGACATATATAGTTGTATCTTACCCATGTATGTCGGTGGATGGTAACCCTTTTAAATGGAATTCAATAATCATATTGGTACTAGGTTAATCTCCCAAGAAAATTTTAAGAAGGGTGTTGTAAGGGTAGTTTGGCTTAACATGACTTGGTCACAAAGCCAATTTACCATTGGCAATTTTTAGGCTTTAGGTTTTGATAACTAATGGATTTTTCCATGGTGTTCTTATATAATGTAGCCTATTTAAAGTTCTGAAGAATATATTGTACTTTTCCGTCATGCTAGGATAATATATTTTTTGTTCAAATTTCTTTTTCCTGCAAGGGGTTTTATGGTAAACATATAGTGTCCATATGCGATTATTGTTTGTTTTTTTTTTATGAATTTCTTTCTCTCTCTGGTATTTACTAACATTAGATCTAGGTCAATATAATATATAATATTTTGTTTAACGTGTAAGAAAGGATGAAAAACATCTACATTTTAAAATTTAATATATGTGAATAAAAATTTAAATTAAAAGTCTAAAAAATATTATTTTAAAAAATCATATATTTAGAATCTATATACTCAAATATATACATGTGTGTATGGTTTCATTAATGAAATATTTGTGTAGCATATGCAAAAATAGAATTTGAAAATAGGATATATTGAGAAAGAAAATTGATGTTTCATTTTTTTGTTTGAATCACTAAGGTTGTATTGAACTTAGGTTCAGAGTAGCCAAGTTAGTAAACACATAATTTGGAATTCTTAATCTTATGAATTTTGAATATTATGAATGTAAACCCATTATAGGAATGAATACACGTTTTAAAGTGAACACACATTATATAATGTGTCCTAATTTACTTTGTTCATGGTTTTTAAGCCTAAGAAACTTTTCTTAGTTCCTAAGGCTCTTTACTTCCTCTAGTAGCCATGGTGGGGGTTTTCAGACCCAATTTTATTCTGTAAAACACTAATAGTGTTCATGGTCATATTCATAGCACTATTCATAGCCATTGAATATCATAATCTTTCTCTAAAATTTAAGGAATTTGCTTTCCTCCCATAACCATGGTACAAGCCTTAACTCACATATGCATTGTGAGGAAAATCCTATGGCACCCATAATAGTGTTCATGGTCATATTCATAGCACTATTCATAGCCATTGAATATCATAATCTTTCTCTAAAATTTAAGGAATTTGCTTTCCTCCCATAACCATGGTACAAGCCTTAACTCACATATGCATTGTGAGGAAAATCCTAATGGCACCCATATCCCACCTGAAGAACAAAGATCCTTTAAAAAGGATTTGTGTTGTTTTTCTTAAAAATATCCTTCTTTTCCTCCCCTTACCATGGTATAGGCCCCAAGGCCCATCTTTATTGTGAAAAAAACTCATGACACCAAAGATACCCCATGGAGCATAAATTTTTATTGTGAAAAGAAACTCATGTCACCAAAGATACCCCATGGAAGATAAATGTTAAGAAATTTACGACAGAGAGATAAATTATTACTGAGATTTACTGAGATGTACAAAGAGGAATAATAAAATAACCAGCAACAATACACATAAATATTATACACATAATATTTATCCAGGAAAATGCAGAGATACAACCTACAACAGATCCACTGTAATTCCCTCTTCACTCTCACACAATTTCCTCTCTCTTTCTCGCTCAGAATAGACATCTACATAGCCGCAATACAATTTGCTCATATATAGCGAGGGGTTTCCTTATAGGGTAAAAAACCATAAATTAAACATAACTTCTACTATCAAATTTCTGCCCAATGAATGCCAGCGATTGACTATGAAATTAAAACATTTTACAAGGCAATTTTACATCAATTTTTAGCTTGGGGGTGCTGCCCCCATCTCCCGCCAGGGGGGGGTCTCTAAAGAATTGTTGTCAACTTGCCTGGACCCCATTGGCGGTGCACATAAACGGGTGGCGTTGCTGCCCCATTACAAGCTAGGGTCCAATGCAGCAATATCTTTGAATAAAGAAGATAACCAGGCTCCACACCCGACAATAAAGACCTACTAGAGAAGTCTTATGTGGTTGTTTGAGGACTACTGTATGATTTTTTATTATGAGAAATGTCAAATAGGGCCACCTTATCTTCATTCCCTAACCATTTTCAAAACTTTGGTTGCATTACATGGCATGTAAACCCCCTAAGCACACTAATGACCAACCTGAAAACCTCAAAACCCAACATTAAGAAATCAATAATATTGATATTAAAACTTGATAATTAAAACATTAATCATTAAATTTAAGAAATAAATCTTAAAATTTTAATAACTTATTAAAAGTAAATTTCAAAATAAACATAAAAATGATTCTTAAATTAATATTGATTAGCACCATTTAATTCAAATGGTTACGTGAAAATAAGATAAGTACGAATGAGGTATTTTTTCTTAAATACATATCTACAAACAAACCACTATTGATAAAAGATAAGGTATTGAATTATGCAATGAAAATAAGAAAGTATGCAAATACCACATGACCCTAATAAAATAATGAAACCAATATTCTCATCGCAAGGTTTCTATATGTCCTTTAGAAGAAATCTTAGGCATGCACTTGCATGACGTGCAATGAGACTAGACAAGTCACCTAGTGGTTCAAGCACATGGTGTGCTCAGTCCCCTTGATATCCAAATATGG
This sequence comes from Pinus taeda, assembly GCA_000404065.3. Taxonomy (NCBI): domain Eukaryota; kingdom Viridiplantae; phylum Streptophyta; class Pinopsida; order Pinales; family Pinaceae; genus Pinus; species Pinus taeda. The sequence continues at coordinate 140,097 of APFE030374197.1, forward strand.
GGATGGCATGCATGGTACCATCATGTAAAAAAATAGTAGCACTTTTATTAGGCATGATTGTATGACATTGGAACACTCCATATTTTAGGTTATCTAGACGAATGTGAGTACACAACACTATGAGCAAGGGTACATGGTCAGGGTCAGCTCAATTGATATTACGAAAGATGGGTGTGCACATATTTGTGAAATGTTGTCTAGGAGACATGCAAACAGAGTTTTGGGTTTCCATTTGAGAACAAAAAGGTTAGTCCATGTACAAACCAAAGACATGACCATTTAGGAGTAAGAGAGTGCATATATAAAGGACTACTTGGTCAAAGTGGAGAGGGGCACAATAGAGTCGTAAGACATAAGATGCTTATTGCAAGGATAAAGGTGCACCACAAGTCGCAAAGGGACATGCAAACCAAATGAAGTGGGAATATGCACAATGTGGTTTCATGTTGAGGCAAAATGAGAGAATAAATGTTGTTGAACTATGAGGGAACACTTGTATAACATATTGGTTATGGTGTGCACTATCTAAGTCAAGTGGACTAGGTGTGTGTGTGCACTGAGGACTTGGTATAACATGGTGTATTAGAATGGTTGTGTTGGGGACTGTTGTATTTTTACATTATCTTACAATGGGCTATTCCACCTAGAATATTGTAATTGTTTATTAGGTGTTAGGTTGGTTGGCCCTCTGACATATGAAAGTTACTTGTGTTCATATTTTTTTGTTGTGAACTTTTTATTGGGCATGGGTAATTTGGTTAAATGTTAAAATATTGTAAGATGAGACTTAATCTAATAAATTATTAAAAGAGTAAGCATAGTGCAAACTGAGTATAGATACATTAGTCACATAATTGAGTGGAAAGGTGTTTGTGCCACACATCAATAGGATTATAGTGCACCGAAGGTTGCATGGGTCCTCTATCGGTGTGAAAGTTGGTACCAAAATAAGATGTCAATGATTGGAAAATACATTGGATATTTTATAGGGCCCATCTAGTATGATATTTCACCAATATCACACATTTTTTACCTTGAATTGATAACTATTTTCACAATTTTATGTTTGCTATGAGTATATAAGGTTGCTAAATTATTATTCAAAATTTCAATGCTTTTTACCTCTTTCTCTACAACTAAAATGAACATTTGGTAGATTTTGTGATTAGTAGCAAGGATAAATTATAGTGATTTTGTGCCCTCCTATAGTAGAGTTTGATTTCTAGCCACTTATGCATTTAAGGTGACTCAAAGAGCTTGTTGGGTCAACTAAGATACAACGTTACTCATGTCACAATTTTTTGGGGCAAACCAGCCATCCCTTCAAGGAGGTTGTTCCCCAATGTTAGTGTATAAGAGGAAATTGAGTCTAGGCTTCAGGTTAGTCAAAATGTTACTATCACCTTCAATTTTCTTTACTAACTTTTGGATTTTTTGTATTAAGATATATGTATTTTGATTCAATAAGTTAATTAAGAAGTTTCTCTATTTTCAAACTAGAAAGTGTTGAATTTATGGAGGTCTATAAGAACGTTGAGCAACCCCCACCATCATGAGCTCTAAATATACCCATGTATCATTTTGTTTATCATTCACATGCTCTTGTGTTATATTGTTCATCTCATTTCTCTTGATAGACTAGTGAATGCAGTGTTTTACATGTTCTTATAGAAGGTTGATTAGTTAGTATTTTTTCTTATAGATGATGCTCATGATTTATATGCACAAGATATAGGTTATTTTATTAGTATTTAGCATTAAAATATAAATTTGATTCTATAAATAGAAATATGGAAATCTTCTATAGATTTTCTTGTGAGACTATCGGGTTTCCTATAGAATTGTTTGGAACCATTCCTTTTTAGCCTTTTTATATATGCTAGTGAGATTTTATTTTACTACATAAATGGCACTTGGTAACATGGTTTGATTAATAAGGAGTGAAGATTGAGCACTTCTCTTGAAATTTTACTTATTTCCTATATTTCCAAATTTTTTCACATAGATAAATTAGTTTCCTACAGTTTAGTGATAATGTTTTTATTTTTATGAGATTAGTGTTAGGATATCCATTCCTGCAGGTTAGTATTAGTCTTTTCTTTCTTTCAAGGTAGAATTAATACTTCCATTTTCATCAAGTTATTACTATAACATAGTGATAGTTCTTTGACTGCAAGTACATATAGATGAGATAATGTTTTAGTAAGACTATCGTTCAATTATAATGACCAACCATGGATTGATTCCCCTTGTCCAAGATAACGAAGTGAAATAATGCCTAAATAGTTAGAAATTTCATTACAAGTACTGAAAAGTGTGCCTTGCACATATAATGTAAGACACATGTTAAGTTGTACGAACCTCAAGTTGATATTTAAGGTTGAAAACTACATATTGTTTTCCATGTTTTCAAATCATTATTTAAATAAAACATGTATGTTAGACTAATATATTTTTAAAATACCATTCCTTGGATATTTTTTTATTCAATATTGTTTATGCTTGTAATTTTTATTGAAAAATTGTAAGGAAATTGTCTCCTACACTAATAAAGAGTTGCAATTTTTATTTATTAAGGAATTTGATTTCATAATTTTATAGAAATTATTTATAAAGTGTGTTTTTAACTTTTGCAAAAAAATAATTTGATTCTTGGGTATATTTTTTTTATGATATCAGAAATATTTGAACATGTGAAAAATACAAAAAGGTTCCGAACATATCAGCATTGTGAAACTCTATGAGTCTAAACTGCTTTGGAGTAAGTCCCTATTGAAATTTAAATAACTCAAAAGTACAATATGGAAAGCATAGATTCATGTTGAACTTACATGATAGATTTGATGAATAAAAAAATATCTTGATCTATTGAGATTTATTTAGAAAAAATATGTTAGGCCTCTCTCCCACTAGAAGATTAAATAATATTTCAATTTTGTCTCTACCATTGTCCCCTATTATTGCAATGTTCTATCGAAGACATTACAAAATATAATATATGTCTCTTTAATGCCAAAAAGATATAATAACATGTAAGTTGTGTCTCTACACATTTTTCCTTGCATTTTTTAAATAATGGCATTGCAAGGCACAACTTTTGATCATTTTCTTCAACATTAATAAAAAAATAGCACTAGAAGATAAATGTTTTGATTATTTTTTCTTCAATTGTAGGACAATGAAATCCTCTTGTCGGGCTAAGAACATAGAAAAGCAAAGTGTAATCCTGTAGTCATTGGAATAGTTACATCCAAAATCAAGGTGATTGGCATTAACAAATAATACTTTAACAAATGGATAAACTTGTGTTGGTGTTAAGACCTCAAGGTGAGTACGCACATAACAGGTATGAGCTGAGAGTGATGCCATAACCATCGCAAGACATGATATGATTTTGCGATATTTGTAGGAAATTTTGGGTTTCCATATGCATGAGTGGGTTTGATGGCTTAAGTGGATGACGAGAGTGACAAGACGAGTTGGTGAGTTGGCATGATTAGGTGTGATGGTGGGTGCATACACTTGATTAAGAGGACATGAAGATGAGATATTGCTTATGTGTTGGCACATAGATGGGTGCACACCCAATTAAGAGTTCAACTAATTAGCTTGTGGGCATGGTGATGGGTACACACGTGTGACAACCTTGTAGCAAGTCCCTCTTGTAAATATTACTATGAATTTTAATTCATGTAAAATAATGTGGAAATGTAAGCATATTGGCTAACTAAGGAAGTGGAAACATATTTAGAAGTATGAGGGGAGGATTTTCTTTTACACATGTGCCTTGAATTTATTTCATCACCTAAAACATTGATGGTTTAATGGCACTACTATGCAGTCATTGAATGCAGGATATGGGCCTCTTAACTAGAGGATAAGTCTACAAAATTTCCCTCATAGATTGTGTTCATAGAGTCAACACACAAGAAGAATCAAGGAATGAAGGTATCGATGAGGAGTCTACATTGACATAGTTAGACCAAGGGATGTGTGGGAATGAAGTAGGAGAACACAAGGAGGAGTTTGGTTGTTGTTGTATATTTTCCTGGAAGACCTTAATCCATGATCTTTGCCTCAGGGATGAATCCCTATGTGGTGGATAAGTTTTGTTTTTCACATATGATTCTTAATAAGGCCATGTTTGTTCTTGTGTGATGCTTATTGAGGCGTATGTGTTTTCCTATGTATTGTTTTCCAAAGACAGTTTGGTGAGTTGTGATATTTAGGTGCTTGCTAGGGTAATAAACTCGAGGGATTGATTGTTGATAAACCATGTGAGAGGTGGCTTACCTTGGGGTTGATAAACCACTGGGAACTTCTATTCATAAATTACTAGTCAGACTAAGACACTCATTTTTTTGCGGGGACTAATCAACCATCGAGTGTAGCCTTTAGGCTAAGAAAATTGGTGCTAGAACCCATTGATAAAATACTTGGATTGGTGTGCTATTTAATTCCATAGTATATAATCCAATTTATAAATATCCCATTATGCATATATAATCCTTATCCAGGAACCAAACTGAGACTCTTTGTGTCATGAACGAACCCTTGTGATGTGTTTTTAACTAGTTTAAGAATCTTCGTGGTGTTACAACTAGAGGTTGTTGAGAAATCACCTAAGAAATGGACTCTATCTCTTATCATTGGGTGACTAGCTAAGAACTTGAGTAATTTACCTCCTCTGACTTTGAATTTGGCTCAGGGACGGTCAACCGTAAGAAATATTATAGTGCAGTTGGCCTACACTTCGGTGGTGAGTTGAAGTGCCTCACTTAGTTTCTAGCCAATCGAATATAATAAGATATGTATTGACTTGTGTACTTACTACATGTAAATGTTGAATATCATTGTTATATAATATTGGGTTTGTATCAACACTTTTATTAAGGAATATGCATCTCAATATATGTTTGCAATGTTATTTATTACATGATTATTCTTAAGGATACAGGGGATTAGAAGCTCCCACTATACACTATCATACTCCTTGAATTGCAGGGTTATTTGCATGAATTACATTGATTGATGAGAATCTAAGCCTAACTGCTATGGCACTTAAAAGTCAATGGTTAAAGAATATATATTGTTAGAAGAACTACATTCTTGAGTATTACAAAGGTTTTTTGTTTAAGGATTGCAAGACGATATATGTTGTTTAATTTATTTAATGTCTCATGGTTTTGGAGCAATGTTTGGAATCAAGCATTAGGCATGGATATGACAATATTTGAGGAAATTATTTAGGTTCTATGTAGATGGGTCTAATGCTATTTTAGACACATCTAAATAGCACTGTATATGTAGGTTTGTCTTGAATGTGATTCTTGGGTAGAAGGTATGGTTATGGTTTCATGAATATCTTTTACTCATGAGTAGAAATCGTAATTTCATTGAATTGATGGATGGGTGAAAATTTATGAGATTATGCAAGTTTCAGGCTAGTCCAGTTTTTGGTTGAGCATCCAACTAACCAATTCTAAAATTACATAGGAAAACCCATAAGGAATTCTTGGTTGGATAAGGTATAATGACTTGTAATTTGAGGGTAGACTTAGGTTAGTCTAGGTTAGAACGAGAGTCTACATAATCAAGGTGAGTTTGTAGCATGAGATCATGATGAAGTTAGACCCTAGATTAGTCCATAGGTCTAAGAAATTGGAATAAATGGAAAGGAATCTATCACCATTTTGGATAGACTAGGATACACCAGACTTGAGTAGAATAGCTTGGACTCAGATGTGGGATAGGCTAGATGTGCACATTTAAATGTGCTAGTACGAAGGTCCAGGGTTAGGATCTTTGTTGAGAGGATAAATCATTATAGAGGCCAGATTTCCTGAAGCTTAGTACAATGGGAATCACTATGTTCTAAGTTACATGTTGGGCTTATGGGATTGCATGGATTTAGTGACATGCCATACTCCATCTGGGTGCAATGAAAGACACAAAGGCACCTAAGGATAGCAAGGACCACCTAAGATAGGTTTGGTTTCCATGTGGTACCACATGACAAGTCGTGTTGATGTGTCATGGGTTAAAGTCGTAACCTGTAAATGGCTATATCTTTTGATCTAGGTGTTCGATTTTCATAAAGTTTATATTGTTGGAAATCTCTCAACAAGCCAAATGTAATTGCACTATTTAGAGTTAATTACACTAACTTTGGGAAGGAAGAAGTTTTGAAACCCCATTTCCATAATGAGAACATGGAGGTTGGGTTAGAGCTAAGAAACACCTCCCACTCAATCTGGAGATATTGGGGACTCTAAGGGGATGGAAGGCACCATTAAAAAGTTGTATCAAAGATGAAGGTTAAACGCTAGACCTCTGGAGGAAAGTTGGGATCTTTAATGTAGTATGATAATATGTTAGAAGATGTTACAGAGTAATGCTAATAGCACGACTCAACAATGGGTTGGATGAAACCTAGAAAAAATGGATCCAAAACTCTATTGTAGAGTGTAAAAGTTGCATTGGTTAATGCTATGTGATGTTTGTAGCGTGAAATTTTTGGTTAAATGTGGGAATGATTATTATTTTCTAGCAGAAATGCTAACTTGAAGTGTGATTTTTCATATGGATATACAACAACAATCTTACTGAATTCAATCACGGTGATGGTAAATGTGATTATTTATATTTTGACTGACAAATTACTGTATGTGTGTGACATAACATACAAAGACACCAATGAACAAGGGATTAGCAGTAGAATGGTTTAGTATAGCACTAATATATTGCAGCATTAATCAGGAGGCAACTATGAGTTCAAGAAGAGTTCATCTAGTCTTGGAAGACAATAATTGAAGACTGATGGTGTAGAAGGTAGTATGCCCAAGAAGGGATGTAGACAATGAAGTGAAGAAACTATTAGTGATGGAACTCCTTTATGGACCTGAGAAACAAGGATAAGAATCCCTGAGCATTACCTAGTGCTACAACTAGAAGGCACAATAAATAAAAAATAAAGGGAAATGATATCATGCCAAAAGAATTCAAGAAGGAAAAACCTCCTACATTTGATGAAGTAAACAAGACCAAGGGAGAAGAGGTATAGTTTTTTGGAATGATTATTTTTGCGGGGTCCATAGTTACTCTAAAAATATGAAGGTAGGAGTAGCCACCTTTAGCCTAAGGGGAAAGGCTGACATATGGTGGGGAGACCTGAGGAATGTTAAGGAAATTCAGGAAGAATATTTTCCTTGGAGAAGATTTGAAAGATATTTTTGAGAGAAATATTTGTTTGAGAGATACTACAATGGAAAGGACAAGGAATTTTATGAACTCAAGATGGGAAAATTGTTAGTCGATAAGTGTACAACCAAATTATTTGAGTTGCTGAGGTATGTGCCCTACATCAAGGATGAGAAACCAAACATTGAAAGGTATCTCAGTGGTTTGCCACAAGGATTGAAGGATATAATAAAGTTTGATGATCCAAACACTCAAGTGGGTTCTATCAAAAAATTGAAGTAATTTTATGAGAAATCTGAGCACAAATATAAATACATGGTTGACTGGAAAGAAAAGGGAAGGAATAATTTGAAGGGAAAGGGATAGAAAATTGTGGAATGCTAGTAGGGTGAAAGTGTGAGGATCATCACTATAACTAGTCATGGTGAGCCTTTTAAACCCACTAGAGCATAAAGTGGACGGGTTTGGGAGAAAACCCATTGAATTGGAATTGTGGTGAAGGCCACTTAAGGAGAGATTTCCCTTAGCTCCAAAAGAAACGCCAAGGACTTCACAATGTGTAGGAAGTAAAGATAGTGAATGATGTAGCTCAAAGTGTTCCAAGCATATAAGTAGCATGGGACCATAGTTGATCACCAAACTATTGTGATTAAAATGGAAGGTAGGATCAATGCCCTATTTGTTTTAATGTTAATATATCTTGGCTCAAATTTTAGCTATGTTAATTGCATCATTGCAGAGAAGTGTGCAATTAAAGGAAGCACACATGGACTTGCGGTTAGTCAAGTTTGCCACAAGGACAAAGAGACGAGTTTAGAGAATGGTGAAATCATGTCCAGGCACATTCAGTGGCATTCTCGCCACTATAGATTTATATTTATTACCTTTGGGTATATATGACATTATCATCACGATGGATTGGTTAGAAAATCATGGGAGTAAGGTCGAATTCTATAACAAGTCAATCAAATTCTTCAATGACAACTAGGAAAGGATAACATTGCAACTGAAACTAACAATAGTGTCAACAAGGCTTGTAACCTTGTTGCAACTAAAATGATGAAGCTAAAAAGGTTGCATAATGTTTTTCGTCCAAATAATCAACGAGTTCGAAGGTAACGACAAAAATTTGAAGGAGAAACCAATTCTAAAAAAAATTGAATATGTATTCCCTAAGGAGATTCCAAGATTACCACCACATAGGGAGTTAATTTATCTATAGAATTATTACTTGGAATAGCACCAACATCTAAGGTGCCCTACTGGATGAGCACATTAGAGCTGATGGAGTTAAACCTATAGCTAAAAGAAATGTTGGAGGAGGGTCACATTAGGGAAAGTTATTTTCCTTAGGAAGCATCGGTTTTCTTTTTAGGAAATAAATATGACACCTTGAGGTTGTGCATATACTACATATAAATCAAGAAAGCCACCATGAAGAATAGATACCCATTTCCATTGATTGATGATTTGTTTGATTAAATGAAGGGAGTATTAGTCTTTTCAAAAATTGACCTGAGATCTAGGTACCATCAGGTACACATCAAGGATGAGGTTAGATCCAGGTATGGGAACTATGATTTCTTTGTTATACCCTTAGGGGTTACAAATTCTCCTACTAATTTCATGTTTTTAATGAAAAATGTTCTCAGTTCATATTTTGAAAAAATTGTATTAGCTTTTGTTCATTATATATGGTCTATTCAAAAAATAAACAGGAGCATAAGAAGCATCTAACAATAGTGATACAATTTATAAGAGCACATAAGCTTGACGACAAACTTGGGAAGTACGAGTACTTTAGTCCTAGATTCAATACTTGGGACATATTGTCTCAAAGGAGGGAGTGGCAGTTGACTTCGAATAGGTTAAGAAAATTTCGAAATGGACAAATCCAAAAAATATAGTTGGAGTTAGATCATTTATGGAGATGGAAGGATACTATAGGAGGTTCATTAGGAGCTTCTATAAGATTGGTTATCCAATCACTGAATTTCAAAGAAAAGGGATTAAATTCTAGTGGATAATATCAAAATTTCAAGATAGTTTTGAGCAATTAAAATATTTTCTCACACATACACCAATGCCGAGGATAATAGACCCAAACAAAGACTATGTGGTTTTCATTGACACTTGTAAGTAAGGGCTAAGAAGAGTTATTATGTAAGAGGCACAAGTAGTCTTCTAGGACTCTAGGAAGTTAAATGAGCATGAAAAAAACTTTGTCACTTATGATATGAAGTTAGCAACAATAGTTCATACACTAAAAATGTGGAGATATTACCTTCTTGGGAGAAAATTTACATTGATGACCAACCATGGATGGCTAAAGTACTTGTTTAATCATCCCAAGCTGAATGTCAAGCAAGAAAGAGGTTGGCATTAATTATTGAGTTTTATTTTGAAATCAAATACAACAAGGGCAAGGAAAACAAGCTAGATGATGCTCTCAATGGAAGGCTACAAATGGCTCATGTAGCAACCATGTGTTTGTGTGAATTTAATAGTAAAGAAAAGATTAAAGAGGTTGAACAACAAGATAATAAATACCAACAAGTAAAAGAATACTTGCAACAAGAGCCTGAAAGGGAATTGAGAAAAAAATCTCTTTCGTGGAAGATCAATTGTTAAAGTTCAAGGGAAGGTGGTATATACCTTAAATGGGCGACTTGAAGAAGATAATTTTGGATGAGTTAGATAAAATACCATATTATGGTCATCTTGATTATTAGAAAATGATGACAGTAGTGAAGAATTCATATTATTGGCTAGGTAGGAAAAAAAATGTGGCTGGCTATGTTCCAAAATTCTTGGAATCTTAGCATGCGAAGGTGGAATGTAGACATCCTATGGTATTTTTTTAGCCAACCCCCATTTCATAATGGAAATGGAAAATAATTTAAATTGAATTTATTACTGGATTTCTAAGGAAAACTAAGCAACATGATGTCAACATTATTATGGTGTACAAGTTGAGCAAGATAACTCACTTCGTGGATATTAAGTCTACTCACACAACAAGTGATATTACCAAAGTTTTCATGAAAGAGAGAGTGAGGTTAAATGGAGTACAGAAGAAAATGAGCTCATATAGAGATGCAAAGTTTACCTCTAAATTTTGGAAGGAATTGTGTACTAGCCTTGGGAGAGAATTGGGTTTTAGTAAAACATACCATCATTAGATAGATTGGAAGATTGAAAGGGTAAATGGAGTGTTGAAAGATTTACAAGGACAATTAAACAACATGACGCCATCATTGCTATTGTGGAAAAGTTGAGCAAGGTATCTGACTTCGTGGCTATTAATTCCACTCACACAACAAGCTATATTGCCAAGTTTTCATGAAAGGGATAATGAGGTTACATGGAGTACCTAAGAAAATTATCTCAGATAGAGATGCAATTTTTACCTCTAAATTTTGGAAGGAACTGTTTACTGGTCTTGGGAGAGAATTGGCTTTTAGTACAACATACCATCCTTAAACAAATGGGAAGATTGAAAGGGTAAAAAAAGTGCTACAAGACAAGCTCAAGATGTATGTCATGCACTAGCCAAGGAAGTGGGAAGATTTTCTTCCACTGGTGGAGTTTTCTTACAAAAATGGGTACCAAGATTCATAAATATGAGTACATTCGAGGAACTTTATGGTAGGAAATGTAATAATACTATCAACTAGAGATATATTGTAAACTGGACCCATATGACACCTCGTATGCTAAAAGAGATGGAACAAAAAACTATTTCCATTAGACAACAATTAAGGATAGCTCAAGATAGGAAGAAGAGATATGTAGACCAACATAGAGTGCACAAAGATTTTAAAGTGGGAGATCATGTGCATCTCCACGTCAATCCAAAGGAAGGATCATGGATAGTTGGGTCTTGTGCTAAGTTTGTACCACATGTTTGTGGGTCGTTTCAAATTCTGGAAAGATTGGGACCAGTGGCATACAGATTGGACTTTCCACTCATAGATAAGGTTCACACTATTTTCCATATTTATTTACTTAAAATATATGTACAATATGCTAATCATTTTCTTGATTGGTCTATGCTATAGGTAGAACAAGAGGAAGAGTTTTAGTCATAACATCTGTGCATTTTAGACTAGAGGAAGATCACGCTCTAGAATCGAGCAATCAATTAGGTCAAGGTGTAGTGGAGACACTTCAAACCAGAGGAAGCCACATGGGATATGGTTAATCAAATGAGGTTGTCATAGCCATTTTTGTTTACTGGTTAAGAAAATTTAAATATAAATGTAAATTAATGTAAAGGGTTATGTATATAAAGCTCTTGTAAACTTTAAGTTCGAGTATAGAACACTGAGGATGATGTTCCTCTAAGGGGGTGGGCCATGTGACATCCTTGTATATAATACCTCTTGTCAATATTCTTATGAGCTGTAATTAATGTAAAATAATGTGGAAATGTAAACACATTGACTACCTGAGTAGGTGGACATTGATTCAAAGGTGCGAGGGGAGGATTTTTCTTGTAAACCCAAGCCTTGAATTTATTTCATCAATTAAATCCAAGTTGTTTTAATGACATCATTATGTAGTCATTGAATGGAGGATATGGGCCTCCTGAGAAGAGGATGAGTTTGTAAACTTGTCATTATAGATTGTGTTGATAAAGTCAATACACAAGAGAACTTGAAGAACAAAGGCCATAGAAAGGAGTCTAGATAGACTTAGTTAGACCAAGGGAAGTGCAGGAATAGAGTAGGAGAACACATGGAGTACTTTGGTACTAGTTTTTGTGGGTCTCCTTGAATGAATCGATTTCCCTTTAATTCATGCTCTATAATGTTTATGGGATGAATCCCTGTGCAGTGGGTAAGGCTACTTTTATACCTATGTAATACTTACCAAGGCTGTGTTTGTGTCTGTGTGATGGTCACTGAGGCCTATGTGTGTGCTTGTATGGTTTTTCCCACAATGAGTTCAATGGAGTTGTGATACTCATGTGCATGTTGGGATGATAAACCCATGAGGGATTTATTACTAATAAACAACTTGCGTAATGCCTTATCTTGGGGCTGATAAAGCACTTGGAATTTGTTGGGTTGAAAAATTGTTGGTCAACTGAGACACTCAGGTATTTGCAGGGTTTGATAAACTATTGAGTGTAGCCTTGGGTCTCAGAACGTTAGTGCTAGAACCCATTGATAAACTACATGAATGAGTGTTCTTTTTACTTATGCAGTATCTTATCCAACTGATAAGTCTCCCATTATGCATATATAATCCTTCTCTAGGAACCAATTTGAGACTCTTTGTGCCTTGAATGAACACTTGTGATGTGTTGTTTACTAATTTGATAGTCACTGCGGTGTTGTAGCTGGATGATAATGAGAAATGACCTAGGAAATGGACTCTCCCTCTTATCATTGGGTGACTTGTTGAGAATTCTTGATCAACTTACCTCAAAATCTCACGCTGGCATAGGGGCGGTTAGCTGGAAGGATGATTGCAGTGCAATTAGCCTATGGTTGGGTGGAGAGTTGAAGTCACTCCCTTAGTTTCTAGTTAATTAAATATAATAGCATAAATATTTACGTATGTCCTTATTACATCTAAATGTTGAATGTCATTTTTAGATAACATTGTGAATGTATCAACACTATTATTAAGGAATATGTATCCATGTATGTGTTTGCGATGGTATGTATTGCAATATTGTTCTTAAGGATATCAGAGACTCAAAGATCCCTATGTATACTAACATACTCTTTAAGTTGTAAGGTTATGTGCATGACTTGCATTGATTAATGAGAATGTATGTTTAACTGTTATGGTGCTTAAAACTCCATGGTTAAATAATCTATATTTTAGAGGAGCTTTGTGCTCAAGTAGTAAAAAGGTTTTTTGTTTAAGGATTGTAAGATGATCCTTGTTTTTTAACTGATTTATTGGCTCTTGGTTTTAGAGCAATGTTTCGAAGCAGACATTAGGCATGGATATGCCAAGGTATGAGAAAACTATTTACGACCTATATGGATGGGTTTGATGTTTCCATAGACACATCTACAAAGAAATGTAGCTAAGGGTTTGGCTTGAATGTGATGTATGGGTGAAAGGCATGTTGAAAATTGGCAACAAGAAATTGCTAAAAACAGAAGTGCTAAAAATAGCACTGCTAAAAATAACAGTTTGGCGAATGAGCATTTTGGCCACCTTGGGTGAGAGGTGAAACTGCTAAAAATGGAATCTTCTAAAAATAGCATTTCTGGGTCCCTTCCTATTTTTAGCAGTCCTTGATCTAACTATACGAAGTAAAAACGAATTTGGTCTTAACAATAGTTTAAAATATTAATTAATTAATTTCCATGAGTTAATTAATTATGGAAAATTAAACTTGAAGTCTTTGTGAGATCATGCAATTATTTTCTCCATTGCTTTAGGAATTTATCCCCTGATTAAAGTAGATAAGGTTCAGTTCTATAATGAGAGAATCAATTGACTTAGTTTAACTCAGTCAAGTTTAGTTAGATTAATTCAACAAGTTGTTAAATTAATGAGATATAGTTTGTTGATTCTTGCATGCATGTGACAACTATTATTTTCAGATAATTATGTATTCACTCATGGATAACTGATGCATGTCAATTCTGTCATAGACCTAGTTGAAATCAGATGTGGGACAATGTACTATCAGTTGGATGAATATTTTTCCTATAAAGGAAGCTCACCCATGATGAGGATTTATCTCCTTCAAGTTTGTGCAGTTAGATCAGAGGTTAGTGAGTGTGTGAAGAGGTCAATTCACATAGGTGGTAGCATTGGACCCCAAGGAAATTGCGCAAGGAAATAGGAGGCTTGGAGGGCAAAGGAGAAGGTTTGTGAGAAGTCTTTGACTGCCTATGAGTAGTGGAGGGACTGTACTAAGAGTTGGATAGCTTCTGAGCTAAGGCTTTCTGTAATCTAGACTATATTTCCACTTGTATGATAATACAAAGATGGGGTCTTAGGTTGGTGCTTTCCCTGGGTAAATTCTTCTGTGTCATGTGCGATTGATTCCTTCTTACCACTTATATGTGCTCTTATTGATGTTGCTCATGGTTGATTAAGCTTCCGGTAAATTGTTTGTAGCAGTAGATCAAGTGTTTTACTTTAGTACATTGCATTACTAGGTTAATCTATAGGTGGGAAATTTTTACATGGTATCAGAGCTAGCTGCTTTGTAGAAAAAGTTCTACATGGTATCAAAGCTAGCTAATTTCTAGGAAAAAATCTACAAAATTCTACATGGTATCAGAGCACAGGTGATCATGGAAGAACAATATACTAGAGGAGATTTCAAAGTTTTGAGTTTTGGGCCGAGAGTTTGCATAGGAGATCTAAAAATTTTCTGTACAATTTTTTTAGAAACAAATAGCAGATTTGGATTCCTTGTGGAAAAATACCCAAAAAAAAAAAAAAAATGACTGAATTGAAGTTTGGATGAGGGGGATATCGTTGATTTAAAATCAGCTCTTTTTCTAGAAAAATTTGTGATGGTGGGGAAGTGTAAATAAATTGTTGTGCTAGCCAAGAACCTATATGTACTTGAGGTACAAGATAAATGCAAAGACTTGAGGAGCAAGGCAAAGGTTAGGGACTTGGTGGTTGAGAGGGAGAGTATATTACCACTCAACATGCAGTGCCAAAAGAAGTCAGACAATTACGGACGAGCCATGATTGGTGCAACAACTTCAGGAGGTTGTGGAGCAGCCACAATAGGGGAAGCTAAGAGGAGATTACATAGAGACATCTACTTATGCAGAGACCTCCAGTAGGGGTAAACTTTAAGCCAAGTGGGCAGAGGGATCACATGTAACCATACCTCCAGGTAGGAGGTGGGGCAATGTGGAGTGATCGTCCCAAGGAGGAGGGGGTAAGATCCTTGAGGTACCCAACCTTTTTTATTCGACTTTGCTATGGGAACCCCAATGTGGAGTAGCAGGAATTGACTGATTGGGTGGAGACAGATGTGAATGGAGCGACAAAGAGAGCTACAATACAGGGAATCACAGGACAATGTAAAGCATGCAGGTTGTAGCAATGCGAGAGGCACAAGTGTGTTGCACTGTGTAGGGTAGCATAGAGAAGGGTGCAATGGTGCAAGATACATGGAGATGTTACAATAGTGTAGAGGTCAAATAGAGAGCACTTATTAGCAGCAAGTAGAGCTTCAGCATCAGAGTATGTTTCTAGCACAACAGAGTGGTTAGTTGGGAGTTTTTTTTGTTCCGAGAGTTGCTGGAGCAACCACACTTGGTAGATGTGTTGCATGCAGAACATTCTAGAGGTACATGATCGGGTTGGAGAGGAAGCCTTTCTTGTTGAGAGGGAGTGTTGAAAATTGGCAACAAGAAATTACTAAAATTAGAAGTGCTAAAAATAGCAGTTTGGCCAATGAGCATTTTGGCCACCTTGGGTGAGAGGTGAAACTGCTAAAAATAGAATCTTCTAAAAATAGCATTTCTTGGTCCCTTCCTATTTTTACCAGTCCCTGGTCTAACTATAGGAAGTAAAAATGAATTTGGTCTAACAACAGTTTAAAATATTAATTAATTAATCTCCATGAGTTAATTAATTATGGAAAATTAAACTTGAAGTCTGTGAGATCATGCAATTATTTTCTCCATTGATTTAGGAATTTATCCCTTGATTAAAGCAGACAAGGTTCAGTTCTATAATGAGAGAATCAGTTGACTTAGTTTAAATTAGCCAAGTTAAGTTACATTAATTTAACAAGTTGTTAAATTAATGAGAAATAGTTTGTTGATGCTTGCATGCATGTGACAACTATTATTTTCAGATAACTGTGTATTCACTCATGGATAACTGATGCATGTTAGTTCTGTTAGAGACCCAGTTGAGATCAGATGTGGGACAATGTACTATCAGTTGGATGAATATTTTTCCTATAAAGGAAGCTCATCCATGATGAGGATTTATCTCCTTCAAGTTTGTGTAGTTAGATCAGAGGTTAGTGAGTGTGTGAAGAGGTCAATTCACACAGGTGGTAGCACTGGACCCCAAGGAAACTACACAAGGAAATAGGAGGCTTGGAGGGTAGAGAAGAAGGTTTATGAGAAGCT
This sequence comes from Pinus taeda, assembly GCA_000404065.3. Lineage (NCBI taxonomy): Eukaryota > Viridiplantae > Streptophyta > Pinopsida > Pinales > Pinaceae > Pinus > Pinus taeda. The sequence continues at coordinate 156,389 of APFE030374197.1, forward strand.
TTGACTTCTTATGAGTAGTAGAGGGATTGTACTGAGAGCTGGATAGCTTCCAAGCTAAGGCTTTGTGTAATTCGGACTATATTTGCACTTATATGATAATACAGAGATGGGGTTTTAGGCTAGTGCTTCCCCGGGTAAATTCTTCCGTGTTATGTGTGATTGGTTCCTTCTTACCAGTTATATGTGTTCTTATTGATGTTGCTCATGTTCGATTAAGATTCCGCTAAATTGTTTGTAGAAATAGATCAAGTGCTTTGCTTTAGTACATTGCATTACCAGGTTAATCTACACGTGGGAAATTTCTACATGGTATTAGAGCTAGCTAATTTGTAGAAAAAGTTCTACATGGTATCAAAGCTAGCTGATTTATAGGAAAAATTCTACAAAATTCTACAAGGCATGGTTATGGTTTCATGAATATGTTTTACTCATGAGTAGTGTTCGTAATTTAATTGAATTGATGGATGGGTTAGAATTTGTGGGGTTATGCTAGTTTTGGGATGATCCAATTTCTGGTCTGTCATCTTGCTAACTCCTCCTAAAATTACTTAGGAAAAACCAGAAGCAATTGCTCATTGGATAGGGAAGAATTTCATGTACTTTAAGGTCAGACTTGGCTTAGTTAGGGCTAGATCGGGTAATCAGGGTGAGTAGTTAGTTTTGGATTGCGGTGAAGTCAAAACCTGTATCAGTAAAAAGGTTCATGCCATTGGAATAAATGGTAAGGAATCTATCACTAGTCGAGTCAAACTAGTATAGGCCAGACTCAATTAGAGTAGCACCCAAGCCTGGATGTGGGCTAGGCAAGATGTGTGCATGAAAGGAACTAGTGAGAAGCTTTGGGGTCGGGATCATGGTTGAGAGGATAAATCATTTTATACGCCAAATTTCCCAAAGCTCAATACAATAGGAATGATGACGTTGTAGGTTATAGTTTGGGCCTGTGGGCATGCATGGATTCAGTGACACAGCGTGCTCCGTATGGGTGAAACGAAAGATACACTAGCGCTTGAGGATAAAATGGATGACCTAGGAGAGGATGGGCTTCCATGTGGGTGCCATGTGGTGGGTCTTGTTGATGTGGTAGGGTTTAAAGTGGTAAAACTTAAATGGCCATATCTTTTGATCCAGTGTTATATTTTAATAAATTTTATATCATTGGAAAGCTCTGAATGAGCTAAATTCAATGACACTATCCAAAGTAAATTTTTCTTAGGAAGGATGAAATTTTGTAACCCAAGTTCCATAATGGGACCATGGTGGTCAGGTGTTGATGGAAAAATTTGACTGCATCAACATTTAGGAATCCACTGTTATAGACCAAAATTAGAGTCTTTTCCACTTGGAATGGTAGTTCTGACTAGTATTATGGGTCCAATTACCCTGTAAAAATGAATTATGGGCAGAGATAAAAAGGTAGTGATAATGGATGATAAAACTAATATAAACATTGATATGAATTAAAACTAATCTAATCTACTTACTTAACTTGAGTATCTTTAAGCATATGTGATAAAAGATAATTCTAGTTATCGAAAATAAAGATTCTCACAAATCCATGTTAATAATATCGATTTAGGAATTAATTGGATTAAATAGTTAATCAAATTAATATTAAGCCCAATAGATATGAAAAAGTTCTTATTCATTCAATGTACCAAGAAAAATAGATCTACACATATCAATAGTGATTATGCTTGAATCTAAGAAAAACATAATACCAATTATGCCCTCTGTCTTTGCATGCTAGAATCAAAATGGTTCAGTTCTATTTATAAATGAGACTTGAGTACAATAGTGTAGCTAAATCCCTTTTTCAAAAATTCAGAACCCTTTGCATGGATTCAAGAGCCATATTTCATGGATTCAAGAGCCATTTTTGTAACGTATTTTAAAAGCAAAAGATGGAGAAAATATTCCTTTGATATTCTCTCAACTAAAGTGAAAACAAACTATGAAAAAAATAGTAAAATAAATTACATTTGGAGATAAAATCCAATGGGAGACTTCAAGGTGATGAAGAGCCAATAACTTGTTTCCATAGTTGATAAACTTCTAGAAGGGGTTCCATCTCTTGTGAAGAGCGTGGGTTCATGTTCAGCTGATAGGTTAAAACATAATTATGAAGAAGTGGCAACATGTGAGTTACTAAATCAGTGAGAGTCTTTAGAACTCACAAATGACCATGAGACTTGATTAAAAACTACCAGTTCAACCTGAGATTAAACTATGACAACAATTCAATTCCTTTTCTTATCTCTATATTATCATCTACCCAATTTTTCTATAATATTTCAACATTTGGAAATGTATCCTCTTTATATCTTGAAGTTAAATCTTCCTCCAAAAGAGGTTGGGGGTGGATAGAGCAATGGAGAATGAAATTTCTCACATGTTGTTTACCAACTTTCTAGTTAGACACATTCTATCCTTCCAATTTCCAAGAACCATGGACTTGTGTGCCTCATAATTCCTAGGAAATTTTGAATGTATTCTTTTTTTATCTACCTACCATTACAAGATATCATTGATATTTTTCTTGGCCTCATCATACTAAACTTCCATGTCAACTAATTCATCGATCAATTTAAAGCTTGACCTATGCTACTCCTACATTAAGCTCAGTTTTTTACAAAAGGACTTGTTGATGTTTGATAACTTGAGCAAGGAGTTGAAGGGTATCATGCTTAAACTTAGTAACAACGAAAGGTACTGACTTTGTCTCCTCTAAAATTTGTTTTAATGCCTTTAATTGATCATCTCTTGCTTGATTTCCTCATAGTACTAATATTTGACTATCTCAATTTGTTTTTGCATTTATATTTGTGTCTGGGTCACTTGTTGGTTGAGATGTTGTATTTTATCATCCTTGTCCTTGTATTGCTTCTCTTTCAATAGTTTTTGTAGCATATGCTCCTGCATACTAGGCTAGTTCCTCTATCTCTTCATGTGGAGCTATTGTATTACTCCTCTAGATAGATTCTAAAGAATCAGCATTTGTGGAAGAAATTTCACTGTCAAATTTCATTTTCTTCTTTCCTTTTTTGATGACTTCTTTCTCTTGTGAATGATATAAGATATCAATTGCTGAAATTTATTCAACATTTAGTTGAATTTCAGTAGTAGGAAAATCTAGAATGATTTCCACATTAACCTAAGTATTCAGAGGGCTATTACCAAGAGGAACAAAGTGCATAAGGGTAGTATTTGCTCACTTATGAGTAATAAGAACAATTTGTTCAGTAGCACCTTGATTATGGGGATTCTTTTGCTTGTTAGCTTCATCTATGCATTCCAAATAGTCATCCCATTCCTTATTCATGTCAGTAAGAATATGATTGGATGAATAATATTTCTCAATAGAGGAAACTTGCATTGATGTAGAAATTTGATGTGTTTCCTGTGATGTAGAACTGTTGGTATTTTCAACAATTCCAACACCTTCGAGAAGCTTAAGCAAATGCATGGGAAATGCATACTATCTAGAATCTCTGTATACCATGAAATGGTGAAGTTTGTTTGGTGACAACTGTTTAGATTTGAAACAAACTAATTCATAAATTATAGCTTGATAAAATAAATCATCATATTCATTGTGCTCATGAACATATTTTTTAATGTGTGCTTCATCAGCTACATTTTGAGCCACATTGGAAGGATCAAAATCTCTAAACGAAGTAGTTGTAGGCTTCAACTCATTTAGGGCCAAAAACTCTTTTTTAGAATGTTGATAGTCGGAAAGAGAAACAATACCAACCTTCAAACGAAAATGAGGCCAAAACCGTTTAGAAGCCTTTTGAAGTTAAAAGTAATTCTAATCCCCATATTATGATATGAAATCTCTATAGAGATAAATTTGTCATGTATATAAAGATGAAAGAAATGAGGATTTCCACTAGTTCTTTAGATTCTGATGTATGTGAATATTTCTTGAAGAAAACAATTCCCAATTCTTAGAAGGTCATCTTGCATGGGAACAAACATCCTTGGGGTTTTGGTATTAAAAATAGCTTGATGGATAGGAATCATGACCAATAAGGAAAATTTTAAGGATGGAAGTTTATCTTAAAGTTTAGAATCCTTGGCAAATATTACTAGTCCCTAATATGCAAATTGTAAAATGTTTGGCAATATTTTTGTAAAAATATTTATATTTTCTAATGATTTTATATTTTATCTATATAAAATTTTGGTAATTTTAAGGTAATATAATTTTATACTATAAAACATGGGCGAAACATTTTTAGAAAAAATCGACGTCGACGAATCTTTTTTTTGGAAAAACCATGGAAAATTAGCCCACCTACGAATATTAGCCCCTAAAAGTTTCCCTGATAACCAATTGCCAAATGCGGTAAAAATTTTAGAAGTTATTCTCCTCCCAAAGAATACTATGGTATATGTGGATGGGAATATTATCTATGACTGTCCACTTCCAACCCATTCAACGAAAATCGAGGAAGAAGAAGATAGCATCCAAGATATAACCCGATATATAGAAATGTGACACATATTCAACAATCTTCCTAGACCAGAATTCCATTATATGTGTTGTGATCTTATCTCATAACATTTTGGCCCAATAAAAGACATAGTCATGATAGGAATTGTCGATTAAAGGAACCGAGTCCTTTTGGAAATGTGAGTTTTTTTTTCTTAACATGGAGAGATGGCGAAGCATGGAAGCAACATAGAAGAAAGGGGCAGCGAGGAGAAGAACGACAAATTTTACCGAGGATTCTACTTTAAACTTATTATCATTTCTCATTCATTCTTTAATTGTTTGAGGAAATTTTTTTTTGTCTCCCTCACATTCCTCCTTAACATAATTCTCCATAAAGTGTGCATTGTATTCAACTTGGGGTTTCGACGAATGATACATACCATAGATACTTTCGGTGCCAAAAGCATCAATTGTAATCAATATACGGGTGACAATTAACCTCTCACTAATATTAACTTCATCTAGACCCAATGAATCATATTTGTATAGGGAATTAACTCAGGGAAAGTTGCAACCTTGTTGAGGTGAGACTTAGCATCATCGTAGATTGTTGCAGATGAAGAATTCAAACCGCCCTAGTATGCAATTGAAACTTTTTCTACATCCTTTAATGTCTCCTGCATTTATTCTTCAAAGAGAATATAAATGGCATTCTAAGATTTTTCTCCAAAGTTTGTGGTATAAACTATATCTAAGAACAGGAAGGAATCTGACAACTTCTCATTAACCTCCTCTCTGAAAGGACCAGTCAATGCTTGAGTAGGGGATTTCTTCTTTCCTTTTTCCATATGAATCAACTGATGAAAAATATGTTTAAAATTACCCTATTAACATAACAATTCCATATAAAAGGAATTAAACTACCACATAAGAAGGAAAAGCAAGAATAGTAATGAGTTAAAATAGCCCCTTAAATTAAGTTTTTTGCGTAATGAATTCACACTTACTACCTGTCACATTCCATAAATTTATTAAAAACAAAGACATAAATATTTATATGTTTATCAATAATGACAACGAGTATTTTATACAGGTGACACATAGGCATAAGGTGAATAGATAAGATGACATATGACATGTTATTCCTACGTCATCTCGCTAAGGGAAAACCCATAAGGTATCATTTCATTATTTTCATTTATTACTTCCAAATGAGTAGGGTAACGAGGAGAAGGATTATGTCACATTATACCTATGTGCCAGTCATGAACAAGGTAATGGGCCCCACAACTGGTGAGCTTTCTTGTCAATCTCATCCCATTGTTTTCTAAGGGAGATCATAACGTAAATTCTGGGGTTTTAAACTACGGGATGAGTTGTTAAGTGATGTTGTATATGTGACCAATGGAGCTTTTATAATATGTGCCATTTTTGTGGGCCCAAGACACCTAATTTCTCTAAGGGATAGTATGATGGACTACATATAAATGCTAAGGGAAATACCTGAGCTATAAGCGACATGGTGACTTGTATTATGATGTGGTTATCATAACCAAAGATGATTAGATTTAAGTGTGGGCCAATAACACATCATCCTGTTAAGGGAAGACTGACTAGAGGTAATACTTGATCAAAGGAAATAGGTCAAGGTTTAGGCATTGGGCTATATAGAAAGAAATTAAAAGAAACAAGTATAAAATCTGAGATTCAAAGGCATTCTAAAGCAAAAGAAGGTTATAAAGCCCAAAACAAAATTGCATCTACAGTGGTTCTTTTAAGTTCTTCATTAGACTTTATCGATTTATTTTATTTTAATACAAGCTATTAATCTCAAAATTTATTATAATAACGTTTTTTATTTCAAATAAAAAATACAAAGAAAGTGTCCCCATTTTATTATGTCTATATGAAAAATAGGGGGGTTGTTGTTTTCCACAACAATTGGCGAACACAATGGGTGAAGCAGTTATCTTTGTTATGAAAATACAAAATTTATAAAAATTAAAGGAATAAAAATTAGACGATATGAAAATGTAAAATTCAAATCTCCCATCAAAAATTTCCCTGATACACAAAATCAAGGAAAATCATCATTATTTATGAACTTGTGACTATTTTCCCCATAAATTGTTTAATTATAGAAAAGTATTCATTAATAATAGTTGATCCTTTTTTTAGTCATCTTTGAGCATGCAAAGTAATCAATAGATTTTAGTTTAGAAAATAAATTTCAATACCACAGGTAGAGCCACTAGTGCCAACAAATGTCCATAGCTTTGACAGGGTTACCTTTTAGCCCTGGAAATGCTAGTATCCCATTCATTAGAAAGAGTTTTAGGATAATTATATTACACATTTTACATTATGTATAATTTAAGTTAATTAAAATCCATTGTCCTCGCTTGGTGATGAAATGTTGACAATGCCATTCACAAGATCTAACACGAGTGAAAAAGTCGACTCGTGATGAGACCTCTTGTCTTATAGTCATATGGCTACAATCCATTACCCTCGCTTGATGACTAGATGTGGTAATGTCACTAATATTAGAATCCATGATCATGGTAGGTTGGCTCATGAAGATACCTCATAAATTTCAATTAATTTCTTTTATTTTTTAATTACACTCTAAAAATATTTAATTAATGTATGGGGAGGAAAATCTGCTCCTTAAGAGATAGGATGGTGGAAAAAGTTTTAGATAGCTAATATCTGCTTGATTAAATTTCTATCTAGAGGCTAATTAATTTGAGGCAAATGTTGATAAGCATATTTTTCTTTCATGAACTTGGGGTTAAAAATATTTCATAACAAAATGACAAACAAAACACAAAATATTATAATCGGCAATTCTATTATTTAGGAAAGTTGAACAAAAGCATAGTAATATAATCTCAATTATGATTTTCATTGAAAATAAAACTCCGTATATAAATAGTAAAGTATAATCAATTCCCTAATCACAAAGCCAAAAACATAGCACTCAAATGCAAAACTAATGCAAGGAAAGAAAGGTATTCGAGTAAAACTACTCATGAAAGGATAAACTAATGAAACACATCAGATGTACATATGGTTATGTACATATTTACAAGAGCAAATGAGATTTCATGAAAAATATATTTTTAGGATGTGTTTGTAGCAACCCCATGTTGAAAGTTCATGTAATAAAGTTAATAAAGGAAAAATAAGAGCAAGGTCATGGGACACTTATGGTTACAATAAGACCAAGGTCATGGGACATATGTTGTCATGGTTATGGTTATCATGCATGGGGTCATGGTATATAATTTGTATGGCCATCCATAATGTTGTTATATTGATATGATTATGATTATATATGTATCATGCTAATGTAGACTAATATTGCAGATGAGATAAGCCTCCCGTGAACATCAATGAGGTATGAATTTGATTTTTGTATCTATTTAGTTTATCTAGAATGTCACACTTGGAGGAAGAAGAGAATCAAAGATGATGAGAAAAATGGTAGATTACAATTCATGTGACTCTCCTTATAGATGAATTCGGCAGCAAGGAGATGATTATTCTCCTAGTATAGTAGACACATTGGGGATTTTGATGGAACAAATCATAAGTTGCAAAGACGATAATGATAGGTTGGTTGAGGCTCAAGAAAGACTTGCAAGGGCTCATGAAAAGCACATATATTTTAGTGTAGAGATTCTTCAAATCTTGTAATAATTGCAAAGAAAAGGATAATTGAGGATGAGTCAAGAGAATAAGAGAAAACTAATGAAGCCTATGATAGCAGGTCTCATTCTAGATATAGGTTGGATAGATGGGATACAGTCCAAGGCGGCATATCACTAGATACACTTGATATGAGGAATGATATGCATGGCCATCATTATAGTTCCTCATCTCGGAGACCTTATCATCATCATTACCATCGTCATTCTTATAGGAGGAGTGAGTACTTGTCTAAAGAGCTAAAGAAATTCAAGCCTCTTACATTTGATGGAGAGATGAAGAAGTCAGAATATGCAGAGGAATGGTTTCCTGCGGTAAAGAAATTATTTAGATTGCATAGATACTTAGAGAACATGAAAGTCAATATAGCCACCTTCAGTATTAAATGGAAAGTAGACATTTGGTGGGAAGATGTGAATAATTTCAAGCGTAGGGAAGAAGAGTTGATTTAGGATGAGTTTGAGAGACTCTTCAAGAAGAAGTACCTATCAGAGAAGTACTATGATGACAAAGCTAAGGAATTTTATGAGCTATAGATGGGTTCTATGATGGATGATGAGTATACTAGCAGGTTATTGGAGCTCTTGCAATATGTTCCTTACCACAAGGATGAGAAGACTAAGATCCAAAGGTTTATTAGTGTATTTGCATCAGTATATAGAGACCATATCAAGTTTGATGATCCTAGATTGTCGGAGGAGGCTATAAGCTCCCGAGTAGGGTCACAATTTTTTTGTGTAGGCAATCCTTTCTGTGGACATAAATGACTCCTCTAGTCCCGTGGGAGGATCTAGCAACAAACTAGACAAATATGTGCAAACTTTCCTAGCTTATACCAGAAAACACAAAGGAGGATAGATAACCTACCTCACTCTGATGTTGAAATTTGTTGGTGTCATCCTTGATTCTCTCGCTTCCAATATCAATCTCCTCTTCATTGTTAGGAATGAATACCTGCAAGGAAAATCATGTGGAGACAACAAACACATACATAGCAAAAAAATTCCAATATAAACCATATAACAGATCAAGGAGTGTTATACTAAATGAGCAATGGTAGAAACATTTATGGAAAGAAAACACATAATGTATTATAAATAGAATGGTAAAGCAAGCATTACAATCACTTAAGCCTTGATGTTGGAAGCCTCTTATAGATGATTTTCCAAGTCCTAGCCTCAAACTTCATACACTCCTTTCTCCTTAGCGAATTGGGCATCATTTGGGCATATTTCAGCACTAGGAAAGACACCAAGCAATAGCGAACTAGTTATGGATAGTAGGGATCTCATTTATAGGGAAAGAGAGGGATTTATTTCCATAAATAAAGGGAAAGATCCATGGAAGTAGGATGAAGGACGAAGAATGGGAGATCTCGCTCTAATCCTTATTCACCTATAGCCAACTCGCCATTCTCGAGACTTGTAGTAAGAGAAGCTTCTCCACATTAGGAAAAATTGCTTGAAGAGGTTCATTGCAAGTTTTCCTTATAAATTCCATGTTGGAAGTGCTAGTTCAATATACTGCAAATATTTACCAGCATAGGTCACCAGTGGTGCAAAACACACTGATCCTGAAAACAATGTTTTTTGACAAGTTTCTTCAAAAGTCTTTCACGACAATTTTTCTTCTTTTCTTCAAGGATGCTTTTGTATATGTTTCATGGTGAATACAATGGAAACTTTCATCATTTTGAAACTTTAGGATATGGGACAGGAAGTGTGACAAAATACTGTGTAACATTAGGTTACCCTAGCAATCAATGGGTTGCCGAGGTAATTTTAGCCTTTTTATTAGTATTTTTAGCAGGTGATAAACCATCACTCATTTTAACCTCTAGTCAATTTTTGGTAGAGAGAATTCATGATTAGCTTCTGAAGTTTTCTATTGAAGGTTCTTTTAACTGTCAACAAGCCCTTGTGTATTTATTTCTATTTTTCCAAGCAGATAGATTCAAACTCCCATTACAGAAATTAGATGCATAGGGGAATCCTCACTCACTTATTTATTGGATTTCATTGTTAAGAAAGAACACATAGGATTTTCCTTTCAATGATGATGTAAATTTCTTTTTACATACTACATTGTGTCTTGTCTGTAGTAATATTATACCTAGATAAAGAGAAATTTATGAAAATCAAAGGAACCATAACTAGAAAGGATTTCATGAAAGGTCTTAGTTATGATTTATTATTTTAGAATGAGATCAAGAATTTGTTCATAACTAGGCCTACTTTTGAGAAACAAACTGAAGTGGATGAATCATTAAAGAAATTATTAAAGTTTTTCATTCGTGATGAAAAACAATGGGACAAGTTGTGTGAACTCATCGAATGAGAGACAACAGATTTTTAGTAGAAGAATACCAAGTTTTCAGGGAAAACGAATAATTTTCCGGGAACAACAAACATAAAAACAACTTTATAGCTCCAGTCACCAACAACAACTCTCAAGTTCTGTGCAAGATGTCTGAAAATTCATATTTCCTCTTTTCTAGGTCTATTTTTGTAATAAATCTAAATCAACTTGGAAAAGATATTTTGTAATAATTTTTTATTTTAAGTCTAGATATTTTGATTAGAAACTCTATAAATACTTCGTAGTTCTAAGTAAGAAGGGTTGAACCATTGTGATAAGCAATTGAGAATGATTGTAATTCTTTGAACTATTTCTGATATTAATAGAAGGATTCTAGACTCATTTGAAGCAACTTGTGTTTTCCTGTGAGTTTTCTAGTTTCTTATTATGTTTCCATCTTTATTTATTTTTACACATGATTAAAGTTAATAGAAAATTTGGGTAAGATAATGCTGAATATCAATCTTTCTGAAACCCCCTACAAAGTTATAATCAATTACAAAGATTAATTAATTTAAACTATTTGTTTGAGTTAATTCCTCTACATAATTTAATTGTTGCTTCCTATTATTTTTAAATATGCTTTGTTTGGATGTAAAAGGATTTTACACGCATCATCTATATATGACAAGTTAAATACTCTATTTGAATATTTAAGGCATCATATATATCATCTTAAATTCTACCTTTCATAAAAAATTTAAAGATTAATTTTGTTAAAGGTGAAGACATCTCTTTAACAGTTTAAAGCATTGGTCATCCAAACCCAAATTAAAATAAAATTTTAGATGCTTTGACATAGTTCCTTAGCTAGAATTGCTACAAAGGACAACATCAAACTAGCACTGTTGCTAGGGAATGGAAATTTGAAGTTTATTTTCGATCAAACAATGATAAAGCTTTCTTCTTGAAGGTGAATAAGAAGTTAGCTGGCTAAAATCATTACCTGACAACTCCATTAAGTAAACCTAGCTTCATGAAATCACACAAGGTCTCATTCTGACTATGAGCTTCAATCTCCATTATCAGATCCTGAAAGGTTAGTAAGAATCACCTCTTCTAGATGCAGATTAAAAGCCTCTTCTTCTATGCCTGCATCTCTTCCACCAAACACTGTATCACAATCTATTCCTTTTCAATCTATTCCAACTCCTATAGAATTATCAGATCTATGACCAAAAGTGTTAGAACTATTATCTAAATGAGTTGACCTTCAATTAGATTTATTTATTCATCAATTTTAATCAATTCACCTTTCCATTCCTACTTCACAGGAAACTGATACAGAAACTCAATTTGGGTTTGAATTACCTGATTTCAAACAAGTTGATTTTATTTCTTCTGTTACACAAACCTACCCATCTACTTCTATCAAACTTGTGGAAGGTTTTACTATTTATACCAATCCTTTTTCTTCTGAAGGAGAAGACAAATCTAGACCAGAAGTTCAAAAATTAGTTATTCCTTCCCAATTCTTACAACCCCCTTCCACCTCCTATTATCCACCTTCATCTCAATTAATTTCTTCCCACGTCCTTCTCCTTCTTCTTCCTCATATTCATCTTCACCTTTACCTACAATGCGACCTTAAACAATAATAGGGTGGTTAAGGAGTTTTAGGTTGGGGAACATGTTTACTTATGCATAAATCCCAAGAAGAGCTCGTTAAGGATTGGATCATGTGACGAGTTGGCGCCACGGTATTGTGGGTCTTTCAAGATCCTTGAGAGGATTGGACTAGTGACCTATAGACTTCCATTGCCTCTGACAGTAAAAGTTTGTGATGTTTTCCATGTTTCATTTCTTAAAAGATATGTAAGAGATGTTGATCATATTATTTATTGGTATCTATTGCATGTGGAACCATAAGGATAATTCCAGCTCGAACCCAGTGCATATTGAAGTGGAAATAATGCATGCTTCAGAAGATAGCAATCGAGCAAGTTAAAGTGGAGTGGAAGCACTTTAGGCGTGAAGAAGCTACATGGGAGATGTATAATCAAATGCAAACTATGTATCCTTCATTTTTTGTCAGTGGAGGGAAATGAGTTTTTGGTATTTGTACATATTTATTTACAGTTTCTATTGTAAATACTACAATGAGCTATGTTATAAAGCCCCAATAAATGGTATGTTTGGTGTGTTGTCATGTTTTTCATGATGGTTTTTCTTTTCAAAAGGTTGTTCATTATAAATACTGCATCGAGCTAAGTTATAAAGCTCCATGGGTAGTATGTTTTTCTTTTCAGCGGTTTTTTTGGTTGTAGGTGTCATAGAACATCGAGGATGGTGTTCCCCTAAAGGGGAGGGGTATTTTATAGACCTAGGTTGAAATTTCATGTAATACAGTTAATAAAGAGAAGATAAGACCAAAGGCATGGGACACTTATTGCAAGAATAGTATTGGGCAAAATATCCAAGTGGGGATCACTTGTCGTGTATTATGGCTAGGGGAAATTAGCAAAGGAAATGGAAAGGGTTTTGAAAAGGAAAAAAAGAATTATTAGCATTTTGTTTATGAAAATAAAGAAAAATAGGAGAAAAGAGAGGTGAAAGGTCACAAGATGCATGTGAGGAGGAAATTGAAGGAAAATAAGGAAAATGGAGAAATTAGAGGAATCAAGAATAAAAAGACATTAGAGCACTAGTTTGCATCCTTTTCGTAGTTTAGTTTTGGAATTAGTTTGAGAGAGGAGACAAGCACCAAGAGGAGAAGGAAAGAAAGAAAGAAAAGGAAGGAAAGGAAAGAAGAGGAACAAGGAAAGCAGAGGAAAGAAAGGATAAAGTAAAGAAAGGGTGGATCAAGTAGCTTTAGTAGGAATACTTGCAGGTAATTCATTTCATGCATGATTTCCTAGTTGGTTTTTGCATGCATGATATATGCATGTGTATTCTTGGTTTGTTTTCTATACGTGGTATGGATTTTTCCAGGTTTTTGTAATGGTTTTAACCTTGCCTTTCTATTTACGGATAACCATGGTGTGATGCATTTCAATCTCAATTTAGATTTAGATTTCTGTAAGGTTTTGGATTGAGGTGAGGTGGTCTCAGGAAAATCCCAAGCGTTGGGATTGGAGATGGTTTTCTCCAAGAAGCCCTGAATAGGTGGGTGGAGACAAGAAAAATCCTCAAGGGATGGTGAAGGAATTCTAAGGCATCCAAGCTCAATTTGGTTTTGTGATCTTGGGACCCGTTTAGGTGAGATCACGGTATGGTGAGGGTGGAGGTGGTTTAACCTTTGGATTCCCTTGGTTTCTTCTGGACTGATTTATCCCCTGTGATCCCACATTCATGCTTGGAATATGGCACAGGGGTGATTGGATGAAAGAAATATCTGGTTCAACCCAATCTATGGTTGGGTGGTACGTGGAAGTCCCTAACTTGGTTGGATTTTTCATATGGTTAATAAGAGCTAAGTTTATTTTGTATTTGATGAGTAATTATACTTGTTATTATGTGGATTTAATGGTTGTTCTATCATTTTTATCTATATCATTCTTTGCTGGTTATAAGCACAGTTACATAACAAATTTAAGTATGGATATTATCACATTTCAATTAATGAATGTTTGTTTAATGAATGCATGGCCTAAATGGTGTTATGACAACTATTGTGAGAAGAAATTGGTCCTTGTTAAATCTCAAATAAATTTCAGATCCATATGATCATATTTGCATTCATGACCTGTAAGTTGGATGTTTACCATGTGTTTGACATAATTCCAATCCTATTTGGGAGGGGCTAGGTCAAGTCTTGGTTTAATTTTTGGTTTGGAAGCTTTTTTTCTATGTTATTCACTATTTCTGAAAGTTTTATTGAGTTGTGTTCAGAGGCTTGGGTCCTAGCCCTAAAAAAGTAGCTAAGAATTCGCGGTAACTGGCATATAACTAACTAGAAATGTCATAGTGGCTAGGAAGCAGGCATATGGGAGTGATTGGAGGGTTACAATCACTTGGAGGCCTTGGCAAGGGATCGATGAAGGCTCTGGGTTAGTGACAAAGGGAGTTACCTTAGGGGTTGGACACCTGGATGGGTTGGGTAGGTCCTATAGGTCCCGTAGCACCTGAGGGAGGTTAGTTAAGTATTAAGTTATTGAATCCATTTCATGAAGGTCATCTAGGAAGTTGAGTCTTATCATACTGACCCTCAGCTCACGTCTACCCAGGGAAATTTGGTGAAAGTGGGTACATGTGGGAGGAAGTGGTTACAAATTCCATTTACAGGAAGAGTTTCTTTCCTTCCATGAAGATATTGTAAGATAATGGTAGTGTTGAAGCCCAAAATTGTCTGTTTTTGACCACCTTCTTAAACTCCATCATCCTTTTTTACTCTAGTAACTCTAATTGGGCATCAGTCTACAAGGTTCATGGAAATAGAAGGTACTTAAACATATTTTATTTCATAAGTTTCATTTTTCTTTGTTATTTAACTTAATATTTTCATGAGCTACTGAATTGCACCAATTATGCAGCTATTGAATGATTCTACACTGAATTCGAAGGTTCAATAGTTTCCAAAACTCCAACCGAGGAATAACACATATGGGTAGGTGGCTAATAGCTCACACAATGATATTTTCCTATATTCATGGTCTAGATCAATGGCAACAACACCACATAGGCCCAATCAACACAGAAGTGAACCAATAAAGAAGGAGGCAAAGTTGAATCAGGGGAGCGAGTAAATTAATTGAAGCAGATATTTAGCCTCATGATTTTCTTCTTTGATAACAAATCATGAGGAAATCATGAGATATTATCTCTTTATGATATTTTTGGTAATTTTTGAGTAGGATGGGCTCATAAATCTCTAAATAGTTATTTGATGGAGGTTATAAATCTACCTCTTGGCATGAAAAACATAGTCTCACATACTATTTGAAAAATTGTGTTTTACAGTTACAAAATTTTGTTTTATTTGATATCATTGTTGTGCGTGATATTAATATGTATATAATCATTTGAGGAGTTGTGTTGTTACCTACATCTTGTAGTAGTCCCCCCTAGAGTTGTAAGGTTTTATTGTTTTTAATTAACACTTCAATTCTGCATTTTATATCATGTTTAATTTATTCATCTAACTGTCAAATTCAATTATGAGTGAATTATTTTAACAATGATCACAAAGTTTATAACAGAGCATGTTTTGTTTAATCATTTTGTTGTAGGATGAATGATCAAAGCCAAGATCTCTTGTGCTCATGATAAGTAGTATAACAAAGTGTGGATTGATTTATGATTTATAATATAGTTTGAGTTTGGTGAACGAGATTTCAATTTCCAATTAGTGCCAATTTCTCTTTTTCTATCAGAGTGATTTATATTTAATTTCATTATTTAGTTGAGTAAGTGTGATATTTATTTTTGTAAAGTGTGATATTCCTTTTAAGCAAGTGTGATAATCCTAGTTTCATATTTATTTCAATCAAGTGTGATCTTTCTTTTAAGAAAATGTGATAATCCTAGTCTCATAATTTTTTCAAGCAAGTGTGAACTTTCTTTCAAGTAAAGCGTGATATTTCATTTAAGAAAGTGAAAAAATTTTGATTTCATTTTTGTTAAAGAGTGAAATATTTATTTTCATGTATGAATGATGAAAACATGTGCATCTCAATATCTCAATCTAGGAATTGCTTGAATAATTAGGACTTCTAGTACATATAGTACACATACTTCATCAATATACTATTCCTAGTTGATAATTTATGTAGTAATTTAACATCAATTAAATTACCAAACAAGTAGATGGACTACCTTGTTCAACAATCTGAAATGGGCCGAGCCACAATTTTTAAAATTTAGTATGTTTACCCTTTTCTTCATGGGCTTTGTCACATTTCAGCACTAGGTCACCAATCTGAATATTTTTTTTTTTTACGAACTTAACCAAAATTGAACCAATTCTTGACAATTTTATGATGTTTAGCATAGGTATGATTTGGTTTTTGCCTTTCTTCTTCTAGCTTGAAGATCTAGGACAATCTCTATTACAAGGATTGAAAAGATTGTTCTTCCATCGAATGTACTAAATCCAGGGAGGAAAAAGTAATATTTATTGGAATAACTACCTCTTTCTTGTAAACTAGGAAGTAAGGTGAGGTGCCTAATGAATCCTTATAAGTTACTCTATCATCCCAAAGAGAAAAAATTAATGCATTATCGAAATTTCATTTATGGTCATCAATGGTTCGTTTGATAATCCTTAAGAGATTCTTATTGGTTGATTATGTTAATCCATTACCTCGACGGTGAAAATTGGAAGAATACTTAATTTAAAACCTCTTTTAAGTGAAAAATTCAATTAGCGCATTACTAGAAAAATATGATACATTGTCAAACATTAAGGCAGTCGGGTGACCAAACCTAGTAATAATATGTTGATCAATAACATTAATGGATTGTTCTGAATTGGCAACTTTTAAAGGGATGACCTCGACCCATTTTGTGAAATAATCTATAGCTATGAGAATATACTTGTGTTTCTTAGAGGAATGAGGAACAATCTCACCTATTATGTCCAGTACCCATTGCTCAAAAGGTTTTTCAATGTTTATTCGTTGTAATGGTAATGTTATCTTTCTTTCTTTACCTAAAGTTGTTTCGCAGGTTTTTCACTTTCTTGCATAAGCATGGGAATATCTAAATAAAGTTGGCCAGTAGTAGCATGAAATATTTTATGTACATTTGTGTCACCTCCATAATGTCCTCCAACTGGTCAACCGTGCATTTCCTGAAATACCTTTTCAACTTCATATTTTTCAAGACATCTAAGCAAAACAAAGTCATATTTTTTCTGAAAATAATTCGATTTACAGGTTGATATTGATATGATTTCAATATCATGGCTCTTTTCTTTTTATATTCGAATTCAGAAGGTGCATACCCATGAGTTCAATAAAAGATGAGGTCTAAAAATTTAGATTATGAGTTGATAAGACATACCTCTTGTATATCTTTATGTTCACATGAGATGTTTTCTGATGAAGTATCATTAGAACTAGCAACTAGCTTGCACAAGCCTTGACCCTGCAAAATATTGGCAGGTTTGATTTTCAAGTCATACTCTTGAAGATCTATGACCCAGTTTTCTATTTTTTCTCCAAGCTCTTTTTGAATTAGTAATTGTCTTACCATTGAAAATGGCACAATCACCTTTGTATGAGACTTGAGTAGGAAGGGTATTAAGTGTTTAAAAGACTTACATATTGCAACAAATTTTTTCTCAACTTCAAAATAGTTCAGTTCTAACCCATTTTATGTTGATCTATATAAGAAAAATGGGTCTCTGCTCCTTCATCATTCTTTTTAGTTAATACAACTACATATGATATATATGAAGCAAATGTGTATAAAATAGATTATTTTGACTAATGAGGAGAAGACAGAGAAGGAGTTTGTATTATGGCTTGCTTAATTGAGTCAAAAACATTTTTCTCAGTTATAACCCAAGTATAAGTTGCATTTTTCCTAATCATATTCTGTAATAGGAAGACAATTTGAGAAAAATCTAGGACAAAATGCTTTATGAAATTGATATGTCCTAAAAAGGATTGTATTGATTTTTTATTGAGGTAAGGAAATTTTAGAAATGGATTTAATTCTATAAGGATCTATTGCAGTACCTTCTTTAGAAACAATGAATCCTAATAGTTTACCCTTAGTCAAATTAAAAAATGTTTTTTTAGGGTTGAGGTAAATGGCATTATTTCTACACCTTTTAAACATTTGTTGTAGGTATTGTAAATGACTACCTCACTTTTTAGACTAAATAGTAATGTCATTGAAGTAGATCAATGTGGATTTATTGGTAAGACCTCTGAATGCTATATCCATGACTCTTTGAAATGTGATTCCTACATTAATTAAACTAAAGGGAATTTTATGATATTCATATGTACCCCATTTGGTTCTGAATGTAGCCTTCAACCTGTTAGTAGGATGAACTAAAATATGATTATAACTGAAAATTCATCTAAGAATGAAATTAATTCTAAACCTATTACTAATTGTAAAATTTGCCCCATGGGAGGCAATGCAAAATTATCCTTCTCAAATGAT
This sequence comes from Pinus taeda, assembly GCA_000404065.3. Taxonomy (NCBI): domain Eukaryota; kingdom Viridiplantae; phylum Streptophyta; class Pinopsida; order Pinales; family Pinaceae; genus Pinus; species Pinus taeda. The sequence continues at coordinate 174,963 of APFE030374197.1, forward strand.
TTATTTAAATTCCTAAAATTTGTCCAAAACCTAATATGACTGTTTGTTTTCCTTACTAGGACCATGTTAAAAACCCATTTCTAATTTCTAACATGAAAATAATTTTGGCCTTGAGTAGTTTGCTTAGTTGAGCCTTAATCTGAGACTCAAGGTTTGGGTGAATTTTCTTGAGTTTCTATTGGACTGGCTTCACATTTGGGACAATGGGAATTGTATGTTGTATTATTTAAGTATCATATGTTTTTAGGTTGTATTTTCTCCATGAAAAAACATGTTTATATATTTTGAGAAATTGTATGAATCCAAACCTTTCATCAGGGGAGAGACATAATACAATATTAGTGTTTTGGGCTTTTTATTCAGTAGCTAAATTGATAACCTCAAACCTTAAACTAGAACTCTGAACTTTACAATTAATCGAGATCTTAAATATAATTTTAAGGTCATAAAGGTTGTCCAACTTAACTATTGATTTAGGAAATGTATTTTCTATTCTCTCTTCTCTAGAGGGGTTATTAATTTCACTATCATGGATGTCCTCATCAGTAATCTGTTTATTGTAGGTCCCTTAAGATGTGACAAAACTTATGATGTCAGCATCATTGTTAAAAAGTCTCTAGTTGGTGACGTTGCCAAGAATAGAAGAAAGAAAAATCAATTTAATCTAGAAATGATTAGGACTGAATTATTGTGGTGGGATTAGCTTAGATGCAACATTGGCCAATAAGTCAACACTAGCTTTCTGTAATTTGGGAATAGAAGAAATATTCAATGCTCAAAAGTGAGATGTTAAGTCTTGAACCAAAGATTCATAATGTTTCAAATGTTTAGAAACACAATGAAATTTTTTCTCCGCTGCTTCATGATTATCTTTGAATCACAACAGACTTTTAAGAACTTGACATCTAGACTAATTTATTTTTGCAATCCCTACATGAGTGCTTCATATTCTTCCATATTTTTTGTGCATTCAAATTTGAGTCTTCAGGTAAGCATCGTTTTTTCATTTTTTGGACTGACTAAAACATAGCCTTCCCCTGGACCATCATTAGACTTTGATCTGATGAAGTAAAGGGTCTAAAACAAACTATCTACAAAATTATCTATAGAAAAATATTTACACCTCAAGAAGAATTTGTTCTAGAAAAAATTTCGATTTGTGATGAAACAAATTGTATAGGATGTGGAGAGACCTATGCAAAAACATTACCAAAGAATGATTCAACAAAGTAACTTCCAAGGATATTATTCATGAAGGTAATGTGTTCTTTTTCTTCATCAAGATTAGTCATTGTATACTTCATGTGTTTTTTCTGCCAATCTTAATCTGATTTGGTTTTCCATGATAGGGTAGCCAGAGGTAGAAGCAGTTAGTAGCAAAGTAAGCATTTAGTTTTTTAGACCAGTTCCTACTTAATATAAGACCATACTATTATGGAATATCAGCAACCAAAATATCAATAATTTGGAAAACCTTAGGATTTGATGACAATCTAATCAATACCTCATTCATCTATCCTAAAACTCTAACTTCTTTTTTGTTTAGTTGAACTATTTGAGTAGCATATTTTTGTGGCTTCACATTCAATTTAAACAAACTTAATAGGGCATATTTTTTTATGAAGCACCTGAATGAAGTAGACAATTATGAATTTTTTTGTTAAAGAGTTCAAAATTTAAGAGAAAGGGTGGTGTGTAAGAATTTGACCGATCACGAATGAGGTTTGCATATGTTGAATTAACCTTATCTAAGTATGTAGTAGGAGGCTTGGACTTATTTTTATTCCCATAAGCCATATCTCTAATAAAAAGTGATGGGAATGAAGATGTTGGAGCTACATTCAAAGAATTTAGCAACAATTTATGTTGTTTAAATATACTGACTTCATAGAGTGATATATTTTCCTTATTTTTTTTCATATCTTCAATAATGTTATATTCAATGTTATCAGATACAATCAAAGTTTTGGGTGAAGGTGAAGTTGAAGAAGAAGCTTTAGGAGTACTATAAGAGGAACCAGTAGTTTGACCAGAGTTTTTCTTAGGCATACCTTTTTCAATTGAAGAATCATTTCGAGTATTTTGATTTTTTGAAGGTGAATATCCAGGTCCTTTACTTGTAGTTGTAACAGGAAGAGATTCTTCCTCTTCTTCATTTGAGATGGGAATAATAAAGTCCCAAAGTCCATGTGCCTCAATTATTTCTTCTTCTTCAATTTATTCTTCAACAGATAATGCTTCTTCCTTTTCTTCCTCTTCATCATCTTCATTAGTAGCTGATATTTGTGTAGGTGATGGAGCCAGGGGTGCAACTTCTTGATTCCTTCCAAAAGTACTAAAGGGTCATTGTGAAGAAGAAATATCACATGTTTGTTTCTTTAGTTCAACTGTTTCATTTTGAAATTATCTTAAGAATATTTTTTGCTCTTTCCATATCATATGGATATTTTGTGCTTTTCTTCTTTGATTCATCTATAAATGTGACTTTCTTTGTGGGCTTTCTTTCTTCAACAACAACTTTATTCTCTAATGCCAACATTCTCTTTTTAATGACCATAGCTTCTCTCATGTTTTCAACAAGTGTTGGTTTCTTTGCTATGTCAAAAAACATGGCTATAGAGGAAGGAATAGTACTAATATACCTATGAACTTGTACTTCTTCACCTGGCCTTGCTGTCATTGGGATCTTATTTAAAAGTTTATTAAATATGGAGTTAAAGTATTTAATTTTTTCATTAGGTCCGAATTTAATATTGGATAAATCATTAATTAAATTAGTTGGTGTTTTGTATTCTCCAATTTGTTTAATAAATTATTCTTCAAAAGAGTCCCAATTGTTTATTGATGTTGTGGGAAGAGAAAAATACCATGATCTAGCTGATCCTTCAAATGTATAAGGGAAGAGCCTACAAACGACATCCTCCTCGAAGACACCATTAAGAATAATGGCTAACATGAAATTATGTATATGTTCTTCAACTAGAAGACAGTCATCTTGATTACACCTAGGCAACTATCTCTCTAGACTTTTGGGGAGAGGATACAAAGGAGTTTCCATATTTACATCTCCAGGGGAATTCCAAGGTCGATTTTTCATTTTGGTGATTATGATAGGACATGTGGTGGAAGATCTAGCAGCAAATGTGGAAGATATAAGAGTGTATAAAGGTGGAGGGATAAATAAGTATGAGGATGGAGAACTAGATGTTTTCATTGATGAAGAAAAAGGAGGATGTGAGACAAAGGAATATTGTAAATGTTTTAAAAGGATCAATGGAATGGTAGGAGTAAGAGGATGAAAATAAGGTATGATATTCTAATTAGTAGATGAATCAAGGCCAACAACGAGTATTTTGTTACAATGAGCTTGTAAAGGGAACTCAAAAAACTTGATTCCTAATATTTTTCTTTGTGCTATGGTCAAGACTCGAGAATATTTTAGAGACAATGTAATACTTCCTTCAAAAGTCTCAGGAGTATTAGCCTTCTCTGCAGAATTTGAAAACCCGTTGATCTTATGTATAATGGTTTGGATCTCAAGAGGCTTAACTAGTTGAGTAGGAACATGAGTATTTACTGATGGTTCACTAGAATATCTTCTTATAGGACTAGGAAATTTATGTGAAAGTTACAAAACTTATGATCTAAGAGGTGGAGAATGAGAAGGAGATCTAGAAGTTGAAGGTGAGGGTTTGGGGGAAGATTGAATCTTAGAATGGATAATAGTTTTAATGTGTGATTTTCTTTCTATTCAAAGTCTGATGGCCATCTATCTAGTGCCAAAAATGTTGACGGCCAATATAAACTCCATCAACATTTGGGAATCCACCCAGCCAAAGCCCTAAATTAGACTCTTTTCTATTTGGAATGATGGTTTGAATTGGTATTTTGGGTCTAGTTACCCTATAAAAATGAATTATGGATGGAGATGGAAAAGGTAGTGATAATGGCTGATAAAAATAATATAAACATTGATATGAATTAAAACTAATCTAATCTACTTAACCTGGGTATATTCTCTCAACTAAATTGAAATCAAACTATGCACTAAAATAGTAAAATAAATTACATTTGAAAATGAAATCCCATGAGAGACTTCAGGTTGATGACGAGCCAATAGCTTGTTTCCATGGTTGATAAACTTCTAGAAGGGGTGCCAACTCTTGTCGAGAACATGGCTTCATATTCAGCTGATAGTTGAAGACAAAATTCTGAAGAAGTGGCAACGTGTGAGTTATTAAATTAGTGAGAGTCTTTAGAACTCACAAATGACCATGATACTTGATTAAAAATTGTCATTTCAACTCCGGATTAACCTTTGACAACAATTGAATTGTTTTTCTTATCTCTATGCTTTTATCTGACCTATATTTTTTTGTAATATTTCAACATCTAGCAATATATCCTCTTTATAGTTTGAAATTAAATTTTCCTCCAATAGAGGCTAGATGATGGACAAAACATTGCAACATGAAAGTTCTTGCATTTTGTTTACCAACTTTGTAACTAAACAAATTATATCCTTTCAATTTCCAAGAACCATGGACTTGTGTGCCTCATCAATCCTAGGTAGTTTTGAATGCATTATTTTCTTATCTACCTTCCATTCCAAGAGATCATTAATATTTCTCTTGGCCTTGTCATATTGAATTTCCATGTCAACCAATTCATTGATGAATTTAGAGCTTAACCTATGTTGCTCCTGCATTAAGCTCCATTTTTCACAAAATTCTTGTCGTTGTTTTATAGCCTAATCTAGGAGTTGAAGGGCCTCATTTTAAAAATTAGTAACACTGAGATCTACTAACTTTGTCTACTCTAATATTTGTTGTAATGTCTTTACTTGATCATATCATTGCTTGATTTCCTTAGAGTATTGATCTTTGACTAGCTCAATTAGATTTTGCAATTTTGCTTGTGTTTGGGTGACTTGTTGTTGGAGCTGCTATATTTTATCATCCTTGTCTTGAAAAAATTGTGTGATATGAGTTGCTCTATCAATAGTCGCCGAAGCATATTATTTTTCATGCTTTGGTAGTTATTCTATCTCTTAATGCAAAGATATTGTATTACTCCTCTAGATAGGTTCTAAAGAACCAATGTTTGTGGAAGAAATTTTAGTTTCAACTTTCCTTTGCCTCTTGCATTTTTAGATAACTACTTTCTGTTGTGAATGATAGAATATTTCAATAAGAGGACTTTATTCAACATTTATTTGAATTTTAGTTGCAGGATGAGATGGAATGATTTCCACATTGACCCAAGTATTCAAAGGGGTCTTACCAAGAGGAACATAGTGCATAAGGGTGTTCTTCATTGACTCGGGAATAACAAGAACAAATTGTTGAGTAGCACCCTAATAAAGGGGATTCTTTTGCTTGTTAGATTCACCTATGCTTTTCAAATAATCATCCAATTTCTTATTCTTGTCAGTTTGAATAGGATTGGATGAAGAAGACTGCTCAATAGAAGAAACTTGCATTGGTGTAGAAATTTGAGGTGTTTCCTGTGACGTTGAACTGTTGATATTTTCAACAATGCCAACACCTTCAAGAGGCATAAGCATATACATGGGAAATGAAAACTGCTTGGAATTTATGTATACCATGAAATGATGAAAGTTGTCTCGTGACAACTTATTGGCTTTGAAAAAAAATTATTCATAAGTTAGACCTTGATAAAATAAATCATCATATTCATTGTGATCATGAACATAATTTTTAATGTGTGTTTCATCAGCTACATTGCAAGCCACATTGGAGGGATCAAAATCTACAAATGGAATAGTTGTGATATTTAATTCATTTAGGGCCAATGTCTCTTTTCCAGCATGTTGATAGTTGGCAAGAGAAAAAAAACCAAACTTCAAAGGAAAATGAAGGAAAAACCTTTTAGAAGCATTTTTAAGTTCAAAAGCAATGCCAGTCCCCACAATTTGATAAGAAATATCTCTAGAGAGCAATTTGTGAGGTATATAACAAGGAAGGACACGAAAATCTCCACTACTTCTCCAAATTTTGATGTATGTGAATAATTCTTCAACAAAACAAGCCCCAATTCTCAGAAGGTCATATTGTACGACAACATTCATCCTTTGGGTTTTGATATTAAAAATATCCTAATGGATAGGAATCATGACCAAATGTAACTCTCCTCCTATTTTAGCGACTACAACCACCCTCCAAAATTTTACGTACGCTTCAATTTTGGAGCCTTCCTTCTTAACCACAAAATCTCATCTAGCACTGATCCAGGTATTCATGATTTGACTGAGACTTACTTTTTCATTTTCTGTGTTTTGTAACTTAGCCAATTCTTCTAAGTCACAAGTTGATCACCCAACTTAGTCACACAATAGTTCTGGGCTTGCCTCTAGAAACTGTGTAATCTTTCTCTTTGCCCTGATGATGGATCCCATTTGGGATTCGAAACGTTGGTGTAAAAATCATCTTACTGTGGATCCTCCGATCAAAGATTCAAATAGCACAAACCATAGATCTCTGAAATCCGAAATCAACCTTAATGATTGGAATTACACAGTTCAGATTGGCAGTCAGCCTTGAGCTTAGAAACTACATAGTCATGGAAGGTAGCCTAACAATGAGCCCATAAACTATGCATCCTTCACTAAGATTAGAAACTGTGTAGTGCACATTGAGCCGAAATGTTGCCCAGTTCCCTAGAACTACGCAGTATTTCCTAGAAGTGTGCGTGGAAAGTTTCCCCCAGAAAAGAAAAAAAACTAAATGGAAAAAATCATCCCTAGGAAGTAGGGATCTATTACTAGTTTCCAAAAGGTGTAACATTGCTATTTTTAGAAGTTTCTTCCAAGTGTTGTGTTTGTCCTTGATCACACGCATGTGTGTCATAAAACCTCATCTACTCAAATCTAGTTAATCGACACCTCTAGAGCTCATTTGTACATTTAATCATCAATCCCTAGTATTCTCGAGGAGATGAAGGAACCTTCAGAGCATTGTCATTGCTTTTCTAGGTGAGTTTTGATTTTATCGTTTTTTTTTTCTTTTCTACAGCTTTTTTCCACTTAGCTTGTGGGAGTGCTTTTTCACTTGTTTCTCTTCTTGGTTACTAGAGTTTTAACATTCTTTAGCTTGTATAAGTATTGTTTTAGTATGACATTTTCCTTTCACAAGTCTCAAAATTGATTTTCTTATTTTTGCACTAATAGTCACCGTCTCGGCGACTCTTTTCACATACTTGAGCTTATTTCTATTTTTGAGTTTTTACACCTTTTTTCATCAATCTATCCCCACTTAGTCAAATCTACACTCAATCTCGCATTATCACTAAGCTATGTTCTTTTTTCATGCCTCCATCGGGCAGATCCACACTTCCCTTGGCTAGATTTTTCCTTTCCCACCTGGGCACTATGCAATCCTAAGGCTCAAGCTCCAAGCTTGGCCTCTGTAAATGTGCAGTGAGTATTACAGGCTGGCCCCAACTATGAATTTTGTAGTTCCAGGGCTCAACTTGTTAACCTTAGCCACTTAGATTATGCAATGCACAGTATCTCCCAAGCTCTACCCAGGTTGAACTGCGTGTTACACAGTACCAAGCCTTAGGCTCCATCCTTGGCTGATGGGATTGCACAATGCATAGTTTCCACATCCTTCCAACCCCCGTTGTAGGTGAAAATTGTGTAATACCTCTCATTAGATGCCTATATTGTTACTTTATCATGTTGTGAAGTTAGATTTGCAAGAGCTAATGTTTTCTTTCCATGAGTGTCCTTTCCATCCCACAAGTACTACACTCATGAAACACTTATCTCCACCATTCATTGTTACCATGGCACCAAAGAGAGTCGCTTCAAGAAAGACCACTAGAAGAAGTATTAGGGAAGTATTTGAGCAAGCACCAGTTAACTTCCCAATATATGAAGACACTCAACTATTCATAGAAAAGGAGTCAACACTAACATGGTAGAAAGTCCAACAACAATAGCAGAAGGAAACAATCTAGTACAAGATCAGGGGAAAAGAAACTTGCTCAGAGAATAAAGGGAGAGCAAAGACGCAGAGTCAAAGAGCAAACATATGCAGGACCAGGATCTTGCTCATCCGATCAAAGATTTAATTGAAGTTCTGAATATGGAGTTGAGACTGAAACTACAAGATGAATATATTGATCTAATGTTGAATTCCCCATAGGTCATCATTCAACCTCTACCACCTATAGTCACATAGTTATCCCCGAGCAATGATCATGAATCACCTACATTCATTAGAGAAAGGGTGATAGTGGTGGACACAAGTAGGAATCCAAATTCCATTAACAAAGCCAACTTTTCCTTAGTGGGTATGAAACGACAAAACACTCATTATTTGAAAGACGAGAGTAAGCAATTGATACAAAATTTACAAGTTTCAAGGGATAGAAGAACTATGCAGCTCCCACACTAGTTTGCTTGGGGGAAATGAGACCAACAATACTTGGTGAGGTATCAACACTTAAAGAGACCATGCGGGACCTCTATGAGGAGTTCAAGGCCATAAATAAGGCATTTTTCCACTTGCATAGCCTACAAGAATAGAGCAAGAAATTTGTCAAAACTCTTAGGAATGTGAAAACTGCCTTCACCACCATGCAAGAATAGAAAGGTGATACAAAGGGGCATCACTTACTTTGGTAAATAAGATGAAGTTGCAGTTAGAGTTGGAGAAAGAAAAAGTTTGAATGTTGATTGAGAACAAGAAGCATCTCACCTCATTCATTGGAAACATTCAGTCCCCATATCTATGGTTTTACCACAGTATTGGACTTCATCATGAGAACCCACAAGATCCCATCAGTCAGCTCACTCACCAAAGCTAAACGAAAACACCAAGTTAGGTAGGAGATTGAAGAGTACTTGGAGCAACTGAGATAGGTTGCCACCAAGGAGGAATTAGAGCCAAACATATAAAACATGCAGAACTACATCAGTGGTCTCATCTACATTAAAACCATGTTGCTTCTGCTCAAGAGAGAAGTTAAGACTAGTTACAAATCATTGTACCTAGATGATATGGAGGCTAGAGTCTACTTCCACCGTGACACCATCATGCAGTTTGGGAATTTCATCACACAATACCAAGATTGGCATTGATACGTGACTGAGAATCATGAAGTGAAGGTTGACGAGCTAGAGTGTTGCCAAACTCAACTGTCATATTGTCTTGTATTGTTAGGCTTCCAAGTTGTCTCTACCTTATTTTTTTCTATATGGTTATGAGTATAAAATGCAATATTATTTGTAATTATGTTGTAAGTGAAATTACAATCGTCAATATTGGAATATTGAAAGTCATCGTGTAATGTAATGTGTTATTTTGTGAAGAAATTTAACGTCTTGATGGTAGTCCAAAGGTCAAAAAAGGGAGTTGAAGAGTCACCCCCTATTGTTATAAATAAAACATCATAACTCATGTAAGGGGCTTTTAGGAGCCAAGCTTTTTGCTAGGCTTAGACTTAGAAAGAGCCTGGGATTATTGTGAAGAGCCTTGGCTTCTCCATAACGTAGAGCAAGTATAATTATTTGGAGGAGTAGGTGTTCTTGATTGTAATGTTCGACAATTGGGGCTAGTGGTCATCAATGGTGTATGTATGGATGGAAATTTCACTTACAATAATTTCACTTTAACTTCTGGACTATTCTGCATCTTAACTTGTGATTTCATTTTGCTCATGTGTTCCTTTCAAGCTGTGTACTATTATAGGCTTCCAAGGGGTGCAATTTCTTTTCCCTTCATGTATTGTTACCTTAATGCATTGCACTTCACTCTCCGCAGGGTCAGACACTTACTCTCACCCAAAGTTATCATACTTTCCTCTGCACATTTCCGTAGTCAAGAAATTATATTACCACCCACTGCTGGGAATCCTAATTCAAATGGTGTGAGGTCTAGTTGGGACTTCATATCTTGGAGATCCTATGAATGTTGGTAGGTTCAACATCGTCAACACCTCCCAAAGGAGACTATGGTATATATGGATGGGAAGAGGATATTTAAGTGTCCATTTCGAGCCCATGCGAGGAAAATCAAGGGTGAGGCAAATGGCATGCATGATATAACCCGACATATAGAAAGGCGACATATATTCAACAACGTTCTTGAACTGAAATTGCATAATACGTGCTCCCATGTTATTTGATAACATTTTCGCCTAATAAAATACATAGCCATGACAAGAATTTTTTATTAAAGGAACCAAGTTCTTTGGGAAATGTGAATTGTTTTGCTTAGCATAAGGATGAAAAATCATGGAAGCAACATAGAAGAAAGTAGGTGAAAGGGGAAGAACCACATATTTTTCTAAGGATTCTACTTTAAAATTATTATTATTTCTCATGTATTCTTTAATTATTTGAGTCAATTTGCTTTTGTCCCCCTCACGTTCCTCCTTAATGTAATGCTCCATAAACTGTACATTGTATTTAACTTGGGGTTTCAGAAAATGATACATAGCACAGATACTTTTGGTGCCAAAATAACCAATTGTAATACCTCTGCGGGTGACAAATAGTTGCTCACTAATATCGACCTCTTCTAGAAGCCAAAGAATCATATTTTTATAGGGCATTAACAGAGGGCCTGCTACAACTTTGTGGAGGTGTGACCTAGTAGCATCATTGATTGTTGCGTAAGAATATTGTAAGCCATCTTGGTCTGTAATTGCAACTATTGTTGCATCCTATGATGTCTCTTGCATTTCTTCTTCAAAGAACATATAAATGAAATTCCAGGATTTTGCTCCGGAGTCTGTAGTATAAACTATATCTAAGGACATGAAGGCTTCTGGAAGCTTCTCACTAACATCCTGTATGAAAGGACCAACTGACACTTAAGTAGGAAATTTCCTCTTTCCTTTTGGCATATTAGTTGGCTAATGAAAATTACATTTAAAATTACCCTGTTAACATAACAATTCTGTATTGCAGCTTTCCTAGTTTTGCTTCATATGTTGTAGTTTTATTATTATCTTTGGCATAACCCCCTCAATGAAGTTTTTTGTGTAATGAATTCACACTTACTACATATCACATTCAATAAATTTGTTAAAATCCAACCCAAAGATATTAATATTATTATCAATAATGTCGAGACGTAATTGATAGAAGTGGCATATGGCCATAGGGTGAAATGACAGAATAACACATTACATGTTATTCCTATGTCATCTTGTTAAGCGAGAACCCAAAGGATATCATTTCATTTTTAAATAATGAATCCGTACATGTGAGGAGAATTTTAGATAGTGGAGGAATGGGCTGTTATACAGTTTTATGAACCCAACGTTTCAGACTACCAAGTGAGTCCATCATCAGGGGATACGTCAATAGATTTAAGAAGATATTAATGATGTATCCAGGAGCTTGAGAGTATATATATGGATTATGAAAAGGAATAATGTAAGAGATTTAGTTGGCCATAATCTAAAAATTTGGTAATATATTGAGAAATTGGAAATTTGAAACATTAGGGATTTAATTGATTAATTCACTATAATCTATTTGTATATATAAATTCTAGGGTTCATTAGTTATGATTAACTAATTAACCCTATAATTTATATATACAAATAGATTATAGTGAATCAATTAATTAAATCCCTAATGTTTTAAATTTCCAATTTCTCAATATATTACCAAATTATTTAGATTATGGCCAACTAAATATCTTACATTATTCCTTTTCATAATCCTTATATATACTCTCAAGATTAGCTCCTGGATACATCATTAATATCTTCTTAAATCTATTGGCGTATCTTGTGATGATGGATTCACTTGGTAGTCTGAAACGTTGGGTTCATAAAACTCTATAACAGATCATTCTTCCACTATCTAAAATATCATTTCATTTTTTGCATTCCTTACTTGCAAATGAGTAGGGTTACCAGGAGGAGGATTATGTGGAATTGTACCGAAAAACACCAATCACAAACAAGGTAATGAGACCCACAACTAGTGTGTGGGCCTTCCAAGTTCATCTTGGTGTTTTCTAAAGGAGAGAATAATGTAAATTCTAGGGTTTTAAATGTTGGGATGAGTTATTAAGTGATGTTTTATGTGTGACAAATCAACATTTTATAATATGGGTGATTGATGCTGGCCTAGGAAACCTCATCTCTCTAAGGGATAGGCCAACAGATTAAATAGAAATGCAAAGGGAAATTCTCAGGATATAGGTGGCAGGGTGACTTGTATTACAATGTATTTGTCACAGGTAGTGATGATTAGATTCCGGTTTGGGCTAGTATCACATCATCCTACTAAGGGAAGACTGACCAGAAGTAAGACTTATGCAGATGAAAAATGTCAGGGTTTAGGCATCAGACTATATAGAAAGAAATAAAAAGAAACAATTATAAAGCTCCGAAATTCAAAGGCATACTAAAGAAAAAAAGGTTATAAAACCCAAAATAATATCTCGGCTATGGTTGTTCCTTTAAGTTCTTCATTGGACTTTATAAATTTATTTTATTTTAATACAAGATACTAAACTCAAAAGGTTTATTATAATAGCTTTTTGATTTGAAATCAAGAATATAACTAAAGGGTCCCCATTTTATTATGTCTATATACAAAATAGGGGGGGGGGGGGGTTTGTTTGAAACAACATCGAGTTAGAGCTAAGTAACACCTCCCATTTGGCCTAGAGGGTGTGAAAACTCTAAGGGGCTGGGAGGCACCATTACAATTCCTAAACAAGGGTTGAAATGATTAGAATATGGGAATGGATATTGGAACAAATGTCTGAAAAAAATTATGAGATGAGTGGCATGAGGGTGTGGAAAATAGTGTGCACATCCAACCAAACATATGGCCTTACACATGAGATGAGCGAATTTGTCATGTGAAGGGGAGAACAATGTTGGATGGGTTGGATAGAAGTGGGAAGGAAAATCGAGTGGATAGAATGCCAAGGGTTGAAACCTTTTCCAATTCCAATCTATATATTATATATATATATATATTATATATATATATTATATATATTAATATATATTATATATATATAATATATATATATATACATATTAGATATTATTATATATATATATATATATATAATATATATATTATATATACATATATATATATATAAGATACATATATATATTATATATATAATATATATATACATACATATATAATATATATATATATATAATATATATATATATATATATATATATATATATAGTGAATTTGAGTCAAAAGGAGATGGAATAATAGGGAATTGGATGAAGGTAAGAACTTAGACAGGGGAAAAGCTGCAGGTTGAGTGAGATGAGTAAGGTACACTATAGCAGAAAAGGGAAGTAGGGGTTTTGGGGTTTATTTCTTGGTTTTGTTTGTTTTCTCTTCCAATTGGGTGGTTGGAATGGGTGGATCAAAGGGTTATTAGGAATGGCATCAACTGTAAATTGGTGTGTGTGACTCGTGTTGTCGTATTTTTGGTGGTAGCAACTTGTGAGACAATTTTGTGTTGTATTTGGGGGTTTGTTAGGTGATTTGGTTGGATACTCGGACTACAAGTTTTGTAAATAATTTCTGGACTTATATGTAATTATATTTTGGAATAAGGCGATATGTCTTTCCCTTATATCTTTGTGTACATTTTATGTGATGTTGGAATATATTATTATATTGAAGTTGTATACTATACATCAATAATAATTGCACATGTATGTGGATATTGTGGATAAGATAATGATCCATTTGGTTTTAGATTAATTTAAGTTTCTACTATATAACTTGTCTAAGACATTTAATGCAAGTGTTTGTTTGTGAGGTGTAGTTCGAGCAAAGAATTCCTAATGTTGTTGAGTCATTATTGAGAAACACGTCAGTGCCACATGACTGGAGATAATGTGTTTCTTAAAACCATGCAAAATCTCTAGGGACATGATAGGTGGTATCAAATATGATCCCTACTAAGTGATATTAGAGATAAATTATAGTGAAATTCTCTTCACCACTATCCAATATAGATGGTATCAAAGCACATACTAGAGTTGAACAACTATCAAATAAAATAGTGGGGTAGAGTATTGGTAGGAAGGCAAAAGAGTTACCCTTCAAAGTAGGGTACTATGGAGGTGTTGTTGGAGAACAAATAATATCGAGGTCTAAGATAAGTGGATACATCACTGTTAGGAGGTCATTTAGAGTGGACTTCCAACAAGGAAGAGATAGTCAAGTTGTATGCAAGTGAGATATTCTTCGGAAGTGATATCTTAGATGTAAAACAAAGAACTTGATGTTATATTAGAAAAATGAATGATGGCTAGTGCAGAGAACTACACATGAGCGGAATAATTATGAGAAATACAATAATAATTACAGAAAAATTGGAATATCTCAAGGAGAGAGAGTTCTCGAATGAAATAGGTTGACATATTTCTTATTGGTATTAATGTATTCTTACAAGAGTTGGATCAAATCATCAAGGAGAATCCTATAGTGGCCAGAGAGGTCATATGTAATGGATGTCAGAAGGAGCATCTTGTGGATTTCTTTCTAGAAGAGAATGAATTCCTTAAATGTTTGGAGGAAATCCATGGTAAAAATGATGGGATAACTTTAGGGAATTTAAATGAATCTATGCAGCAAGATGACGAGAGAACATCTTGAAACTATGACAGGATATATTAATGGGTTATATTTGTACATTTGGTGTAGGGGAAGTTAGACATTTGAGATCTGTGGGGAAGGGAGAGAGTCACTTTAGGAAAGGATATGATTGGGATAATCACATGGACTAAAATAAGAGGATAAAATGGGTTGTTTTTAATAAAGGATAACATATTGGGAAGCTTGCCCATGTGATACAAAGGAGTAATCGATACATGTGGGGCAGACAACTACCAACAAGAAGGAAGCATTACCTATATTTGCAAGAAATACTTCACTTGTGGTGAAATTACAGGTAGTGCTTTTGATAGCTAGGAGGCTTGCAACAATTGTACAATAGGGACAACAAAATCCCTCAACCTTGGGAGAGGTATTGGGTCTTTATTGGTACCAATCTCAGTTGCACATTGGTTAGTGAAGATGGATATGAGAGTAGTTCCTTTGGATGATTATGCAATGATATGGAGGGAAATACTTCCTTGAATCTACCAAGGTAGTGTTGGAAATATTGTTGTCGTTAATGTCAAAGATAGGGAGAGAAAACATAGTCCAAGATAAAAAGTGGAAAGTGTTTTACCCTCCAAAATATATGAGATAAATAGTGTTTGTTCTTTGATAAGAAAATGGTGGCGTTGTAGGCCTTTAAATATTTAAAACTAGGGGAATATTTTATAACTTATCTCAAATGAATATTTCAATTTTTTTTTTAAATAAAACTGCATTAATGTACATATTTGAATGCTATATCCATGACTCTTTGAAATGTGTATCCCACATTAATTAAACTAAAGGAATTTTCTGATATTCATATGTACCCCATTTGGTTCTAAATGTAGTCTTTAACCTATTAGAAGGATGAACTAAAATATGATTATAACCCAAAATTCATCTAAGAATGACATTAATTCTAAAACTATTACTAATTGTAAAATTTGCTCCATGGGAGGCAACACAAATTTATCCTTCTCAAATTATTTATTTAAATTCCTAAAATCTATCCAAAACCTAGTATCACTATTTGTTTTCCTTACTAGTACCATGTTAAAAACACATTTCTAATTTCTAACATGAAAAATAATTTTGGCCTTGAGTAGTTTATTTACTTGAACCTTAATCTGAGACTCAAGGTTTGGGTGAATTTTCTTGAGTTTCTATTGGACTGGCTTCTTCACATTTTGGACAATGGGAATTGTATGATGGATTATTTAAGTATCATATGTTTTTAGATTGTATTTTCTCCATTAAGAAACATGTTTATATATTTTGAGAAATTGTATGAATCCAAGCCTTTCTTCAGGAGAGATACCTAATACAAGATTAGTGTTTTGGGGTTTTTATTTAGTACCTAAATTGATAACCTTAAAGCTTAAGGTAGAACTTTGAACTTTACAATTAATTGGGTTCTTAAATATAATTTTAAGCTCGTAAAGGTCATCGAAATTAACTATTGATTTAGGAAATGTATCTTCTATTCTCTCTTATCTAGAGGGCTTATTGATTTCACTATCATGGATGTCCTCATCAATAATCTATTTATTGTAGGTCCCTTCAAAAGTGAGAAAATGTATGATGTCAGAATCATCGTCAAAAACCCTCTAGTTGGTGACGTTGCCAAGAATAGAAGAAAGAAAAATCAATTTAATAGAGGAATGATTAGGACTAAATTCTTGTGGTGGGATTAGCTTAGATGCAACATTGGTCAAGAAGTCAACACTAGCATTCCATAATTTGGAAATAAAAAAAATATTAAATGCTAAAAAGTGAGATTTTAAGTCTTGAACCAAAGATTGATAATGTTTCAGATGGTTAGAAACACAATGAAAGTTGTTTCTCAGCTGCTTTATGACTGTCTATGAATCACAATAGACTTTAAGAGCTTGACATCTAGACTAATTTATTTTTGCAATCCCTACATGAGTGCTTCATATTTTTCCATATTATTTGTGCATTCGAATTCGAGTGTTCAAGTAAGCATGGGTTTTTCATTTTTTGGACTGACTAAAATACAACCTTCCCCTGCACCATCATTAGACTTTGATCCGATGAAGTAAAGGGTCCAAAACAAGTTATCTACAAAATTATCTACAGAAGAATCTACAATATTTACACTTTGAGAAGAATCTATTCTAGAAAAAATTTTGATTTGTGATAAAACAAATTCTATATGATGTGGAGAGACCTGTGCCGAAAAAGTAGCAAAGAATGATTCAACAAAGTAACTTCCAAGGATATTATTCATGAAGGTAATAGGTTCAGTTTCTTCATCAAGATTAGTCATTGTATAATTCATGTGTTTTTTTTTTGTGAATCTTAATCTGATTTGGTTTTCCATGATAGGGCAACCAAAGGTGGAACCATTTAGTAGCGAAGTAAGAATAAAGTTTTTTAAACCAATCTCTACTTAATATAAGACCATACTATTATGGAATATTAGCAACCAAAATATCAATAATTTGGAAAACCTTAGGATTCGATGACAATCTAATCAATACCTCATTCATCTCTCCTAAAACTCTGACTTTTGTTTTGTCTAGTTGAACTATTTGAGTAGCATACTTTTATGGCTTCACATTCAATTTAAACAAACTTAATAAGGCAAAATGTTTGATGAAGCACTTGAATGAAGTAGACAATTATGAACATTTTTGTTAAAGACTTCAAAATTTAAGAGAAATGGAGGTGTGTAATATTTTGACTGGTGACAAATTTGGTTTGCATCCATTGAATTAAGCTTATCTAAGGATGTAGTAGGAGGATTGCACTTAGTTTTATTCCTATAAGCTGTAACTCTAATAAAAATTGATGGGAATGAAGAATCATTTCGAGTATTTTGATTTTTTGGAGGTGAATATCCAGGTCCTTTACTTCTAGTTGTAACAGGAAGAGATTCTTCCTCTTCTTCATCCAAGGTGGGAATAATCAAGTCCCAAAGTCCATGTGTGCAAATTGTCGATTCCTTCCAAAAGTACTAAAGGGTCATTTTGAAGAAGAAATATTATCTGTTTGTTTCTTTAGTTCAACCATTTCTTTTTGTTTGTAGGCTAAGGTGTTGCTCTTTTGTTTCTATTACTTCAATCCAAAATTTACATCAAAATGAGGTTGCCTTCCACTTTCCCTCTTAGGGAAACCGAGTATTTAAGCCACCTGAAGTTCTTAACAGCCACCCAAAAATAAAAGGTCCATAGTCTGCTTATCCAAGCTAAATACACTACACAGTCTTTTGGATTTCTAATTCTACTTACTTGCATATAACAATTTTCTACATCTGATACTGGAAACTTGCCGAACTTATCTATACTATGCATTTTCATCAAAAAAATAAAACATATCTAAAATTACTCAGCTTCTGCCCCTGGACGCTAGGTAGTCTCCTTATTAGCGATCTACTGGCCTTCCTTTATCAGTTGCTGGATCTCATCCAACTTCTTCTCTTGCATCTCCAATATGATCTGTATAATACGGAGCTCCCTCCTCAGGTTTGGAACCCCCTGCGCAAGTTCAGCCATCTCTGTTGCCGCTTGCTCCTGAGCTTTGGCCAGTAATCTTCTCATTACCCAGTATATATGGAGGGACTGTTTAAATAAAGACATTCTGCCCCTAGTGTTACCAAGGTCATGGAAAAGAAAATCCCAATCTTCCATCTCAGAGTCTGACTGAGCTTGAATGGCTTCCTCCTCCATATTTTGGATAATTATTCTAATTTTGGGGCTCGTATTCTGGCTATATGCCTTCTCAGCTTGCTGGATTTTCCTATCTATCGATTGTCTCATCTTTTTTCCAGGCCTCCCCATCTGCCCTTGTTGTCCTTCCCTTGCTCCTCGGTATCTGCTCGTTCCTCTGCCTCTCATGGTGCTTGGCTCCGTCCCGCTTCCCGCTTGCCTGCTTTCCCTCTGTCTTTCGCTCTGCCTTACCCTTCCTCCCCGTTGTCCCAACTGGTCATCACTGGTTTGCCGTTGCTCCCATTCTTCTTCGGTTCGGCTTCGCTCCTTATCCCGCCTACTGTTATCCTGCCGGTCCTCTTCCTCCCCAGAGTCATCGTAAATCTCATATATCTCCTCAATTGTCTCTTCTTTCGCAACCGCCTTGCCTTTCCTATCCCTTTCTCTGCCTAGCTCAGCTTCCTTTTCTTCTGCGATCCTTGCACACTTCCTAGTTTCCATGGCAGCCTCAACAGGATATCGACGCAGCCTCTCTCTGTAGCCACTCACCACCTCTTTTCCTCTCCTCACTATCTGTGTTCCTATGCAATTTTTCCGCTGTCGAATCCTTTGCTGTCGTTCCTTTATAATCTTTCTATCCCCGATCCTCTTACCTGTTAACTTGATCTTCCGCTGCCATTTGTTACTTCGCCCTTCACCTTTCCTATTAATTGTCTGGTTTCCTTCATTTCCATTTATGGATTCTGACATATCTCTTTTTCCTCCTCTCCGATTACTTGCGCTGATTGCCTTGCTGTAAGGTGGTTTTTTCCTTCTTGTCATCACACACTCCTGATTTATTCCCGCATGCTTGTCCATGATATCCTTCCTACACCTTATCTGACATTCATTAAATGTCTGGGCTTGCCAATCCATCTCACCTGCCTGTCGCACGAATGCTATGATTCGCGTTTGTTGCTTGCTCATTATTTTCATTCGTTGCTTATTCATGGTCATTATTAATAATACCGGCCAAATCCTCCCATTCTCTGTTGGGCCGTACCATTCTCCACTGGTTGTCGATCATGCCGTCTCGACCCTTGCAGCCCCAATTTGCGAGGAAATTTGCCGCTCGATTTCCACTCCTTTTTACATGATTAAATATTTTATATTCAATTCCTTTTAGAAGCTCCGCTATTTCTTGAACGATCCCTGCCATTCGCCAACTATTGGTAACCTGCTCCCAATTCTTCCCATTGTTCAGTTTCTTTAGGATTTCAATTGCTATCTGAGAATCTCCTTCTATCTCCAGATTTCTGTAGCCGTTTCGAATTGCAATCCTCAACCCTTGGTGAATCGCCCATAACTCGGCCTCATTGTTTGTCATCTCGCCGCCCCACTCTGCATAGATCCATCTGGTGTATCCTTGGCTATCTCAGAAGATTCCTCCAAATCTGGCATTACCCAAATTCCCCTTCGATGCCCCGTTGAAATTTAACTTCATAAAATTGTCTTTGGGGTATGCAAACTTGTCATAGCTTTGATGTCTCGCATTAAGTCTATCCATTTTTTTATTATGCACCATTTTGTATTTCAAATTTAGGTTCTTTAGGATTTGCTCCTCACCCTGATCAACTTTCCAGTCTTCCATATCCCACTTCTCTACCAGAATTGATTCTCTAGTCAGGTTTACTACTCTGCTCCATATTGTTTCTGTGCTTTTCAATTTATCTTGGAAAACTCTGCGATTCCTTTCTTTCCACACCATCCAAATTACAAAACCGGCAATGAGCTCCCAGGCCTTTCGAACAACTTTACACTGAAACTTTTCTTTCTGCCAGTGGAAGATCACTTCATTTGTTTCTTTTGGGGACCTTTCAGGTTTTAGGAATAATTTCCCGACTTCCCTCCATAGGTTCCTGGCGAAGACACACTTGATTAACAGATGATCTTGAGTTTCCGCTTCCCTGTTGCACAAATAACATCTTGAAGGCACACTGAAGCCTTTCTTTTGAAGCTTATCCCATGTCAAGATCTTATCCTTAGCTACTAGCCATGCGAATAGGGTAATTTTCGGCCACCAGTTTTTACCCCAGATGCCCTTCCAATCTTGATTTCCTTCAGTGACTTCCTGTTGATCAGCTAGATAGTAAGCCTCCTTGACCGTAAAGGATCCTTTCGTTGACTTCCCCCATCTGATGATATCCTTCCCTGTTCTCGCTTTCACTTTCCTGGACTCTACCTCTTTCATGAAAGTTTCCTGTTGTTCCTGATTTATCTCAATGCCCCATTCCTCTAGTTTTGTCTATTTCCGCCATATTCCATCCAGTTCATTTTCTTTAAAATAATCCTTGACATATATATGGTTGTCACCTATTTTGTCCTGTATGTTCTGGATTTTTTGAATTCAGCTCATTTTTCCCCTTTGTTGCCAATTCTCGTCCCAGAATTTGGCTTCCCCTCCTCCTCTAATTTCCTAGAATACGTTCTTTACGACTATATCTCAGTTTTGACTTGCTAGATCCCAAATTGCCGAGCCCTTCGTGATTTCCTGCATTCGGTAAATATCCTCCATAGAATCTGGCATATTGTACTTGTGCCTCCATAGTTGTTTCCATAAGTCATTTCCCCCTCTCAGCCATCGCCACCAGAGTTTTGCACTGAGCACCTTGTTGAGTTTATCTGGATCTCGCAGACCCAAACCTCCCTCCTTCTTTCGCTTTCTCAGATGTTTCCAAGAAACTAAGGCCCACTTCTTCTGTTGGGACGAACCTCCCCAAATGAACTTCCTCAGAATTTCTTTGATCTTGGTACAAACCCCTTGAGGCATTTCCATAATCGATAGTGGATATATGGGGATAGCCTGCAGCATTGATTTCACTAGAACGATCCTTCCAGCAATATTTAAGGTTCTAAAAGTCTAGTTAGCCACTATTTTTTAATTTCTCTAGGACTCCTTGCCAATTCTTCAGTCTCTTAGAGTTGAAATCCAATACGTTTCCCAAGTATTTCGTTGGGAGTTCCCCTTGCTTAAAGCCCATCATCCTGGTCAAGTGGCTTTTAACAGTCTCCATAGTATTGAATATAAAGGTACAAGATTTTTCCTTATTTATTTCCATCCCTGATGCTTCTGCAAATAAATCCAAAACCTTCTTCAGATTTCTCACTTCTCTAACAGTCGGTTCCCCAAATAACATAATGTCATCAACGAATTGTTGGTGAGTTATTGGCAGTTCATTGCCCCACAATCTTAGCCCTTTGATATTATCAGTTGTTCTCTCTTTTTTAAGATACCTACCTAGACCTTCTGCAGCAAGAATAAATAGGAAAGGAGATATGGGATCGCCCTGTCTTATTCCTCTAGAAGCCTTAAAGGTTTTCGAGGGAGTTTCATTGAGTAGAATTGAAAAATTAGGAGTTGAAATACAACTGTGAACCCACTTTATCCACCTGTTACTAAAACCGAAGCTTCCCAAAATTTCTTCCAGGTATTGCCAATTGATTCTATCATAAGCTTTCGACAAGTCTAGTTTTATCATCATTCCTTTTTTTTTCTTTGCTTTCATAGAATGAATTACTTCTTGAGTAACCACTAGACCATCTAGAATTTTTCTACCTTCTACGAAGCCGGTTTGTTCAGGGGATATTAGACTCTCTAACAGGGGTTTCAGTCTTTTTGCCATCAGGGAAGAAATTATTTTGTATATAACATTGCAAAGGGCAATGGGTCTAAATCCCTTAGCATCCTCTGATTTATCATTTTTAGGAATCAATGTGAAAAAAGTGGAATTAAGTGCAGGCCATACCTTTTGATTTATACGAGATTCTTCTATCAATTCCAGAATTTCCTTTCCCATAAAGTGCCAGCCCGCCTGATAGAAATCGATCGTAAAGTCATCTGGTCCAGGAGCTATTCATGCTCATCACCACTTCCCCCACCTCTTCCAAACTAGCCACTCTCATTAGGGCTCTATTCTGGTCTTCAGTTACAATCCTGGGGATGGCCGTGCAGACTTCCTTTATAGCTTCAGATCTATCCATATGGGGTTCACTCAATATTCCTTTGTGATATTCCATCAGCACTTTTTCGATCCCTTCCTGTTCAACAATCCTCTCTCCACCCTCGTTTTTGATAGAAAATATTATGTTCCTCTATCGATGATGTATCATTGCTTGATGAAAAAATCTGGTGTTCCTTTCCCCCTCCCTGAGCCATTTTATTCTAGATTTCTGTCTCCATAAGACTTCTTCCTGCTTTCTCCTCTCCTCCAGTTTTCCTAAAATTATCCCTTCTTTTCTGCTACTTTCCTCTATTCTCCCTTCAATTGTTATCCTTTGCTGCAAAGTTTCCATTTCTTCTTCCAGTTTCTGTTTTTCCTCCATAATGTTTCCAAATTCTTCCTTGTTCCATTTTTCTATCCTGCCTTTTATCTCCTTAAGTTTAAGTTGGAAGGTATGCATTTTTCCTTTTCCCTGCACTGTGCTTTGCGTCCACCATTCTTCCATTTTTTCTAAAAATTCCGGGTGTCTAAGCCAAAAAGCTTCAAATCTGAATGGCTTCTTGCCGAGATTAGCCTTAATATCCACTTCTAGTCTAATCGGCCAGTGATCGGAGCCAAGAGATGCCATGATCTTTGCTTCTATGAATATATCTCTGTTCATAATCGTTTCTTATACTAAAAACCGATCTAATCTCGATGCTATATGATTCTTACCCCCTCTCCTATTATTCCATGTGTAGATTCCGTTGATAGTTGGTATATCAACCAGCCTTAGTTCATCTATCATATCATTGAATAGTTCCATATATTGATCTGTTTTCCTTATGCCTCCCTTTTTTTCTTTTAGGGACCGGATTACATTAAAATCTCCTCCTACAATCCAAGCTATCTCCGGATGAAGTCTTCGAGTTGCTTGCAGATTTTTAATGAAATTCTCTCTGTCTCCCGGAGTATGGGGACCATACACCCCTGAAATTGTTACCCTTTCCTTGGTCCCCGCTATTCTTCCTGAGCCTGTAAGGATTCTGGTCATGCTAGTCCAGCTCTCAAAAATTATCTCGTTTGGGTTCCACAGTATTGCAATGCCTCCCGCTGAACCGATTGCATCGTGTCCCATGACTTCGTATTGGAGTTTACTATTTTTGATTATTCCTTCCATCTGCTGCATGGTGATCTTTGTTTCTTGTAGGATCATGATACTTGGTCTGTCTTTTTTTAATTTCTCTTTCATATATCTCTGCTTATCCTTGCTGTTCAGCCCCCTAATATTCCAACTGATAATAATCATTTAAAACTCTTGGAGGGGTAGGAAAATACCTCTGACAGAGGTATCACTTTACCTGAATTTATCAATACTTCGCCAACTGTTTGAATTGTTTCATTCATTGTTTTTCTCCCTCTTTTCTTGCTGCTTTTGCCAGACCCACCTATTCCCATCTGTTCCTTTCCTTGTTCTCCTGCTGTAGCATCCTGATTGTCCATATTCCCCCTATTTCTTTCTTTATACTTTTGAAAAGCCTCCTTGTATATTTGTTTTTGCCGATCTGGAATGAATCTTTCGTCCAAGTTTTTCCATTCTTGGATTAATTGTCTCATAATCCTTTCTTCCTCTGCCTCGCTTTCCTGCTGACTCTCCGTCTCCATTTGGGTTTGTTTAGTTAGTATTTCTATCTTTTCAGCTGTTTCTTCTCTGTTCGTTTCTCTTGGTTCTACGACTTTTTCTCCTGTTTCCTGGAAAATTTCCATAGGTTCATTTTCTGGATCTTCTCCCTCAACCACATTGTCCTCATCTTCTTCATTGTTATCCTGGATAATTTTAAACTTGTTCTGGCTTTCAATGTTCGATGATTTTGTTTGTATCTGCACTCTTGTTCCTTCTTTGTTTGCTTTCTTTTTTCTGGTAACCTGTTGGAAACCCTTGTCTGTCTCCTCTGTTCTCTCTGCTTCCCTATGCTATTCTTCTTTTTTCCTTATGTATTCTTCCTCCTTGTTTAAAGGGCATTGTCTGTATAGGTGCCCATACTCATGGCACCTTTTGCACCTGAAAGGGATATGCTCATAGTCTAATGGCTGCTGCCAAACTGTGTCATGATATTCCAATTCTATATGTTCCGGGAGGTTAAGCTATATTCATGTAAACACACAATCTTGCGTAAGATGTATACTTACCTTTCTTCGTTGTATCTGCTACCTTGACAAAGGCACCAATCATGTTCCCTATCCCTTCCAAAATCTCGGGGTTCCAAAATTCTGCTGGTAATCCAAACAATCTGACCCAGATCGGGGCTTCCAGCATCTTTTCATTGTCAAGATTGTATCTTTCTTCCCACTATTTCATGAACAGGCCTGCGTTGTTCATGAAATATGGCCCTTCCTCAAAAACCCTCTCTTTATCCTCCAAATTCGCGAATATTGCTGTAAAAAACCCCTTTTCTCCCAATTTCAATTCTATGTGTCCTTTTGGTCTCCACCTTTGATAAATCCACCTGTATAGTTCTTTTTCATTAGGCCAATACCCTACGAACTTGCAGATCAGTGCATGGTCTTTCATATAGCTGTTGTATTCCTCCAGCATGTTGTTGGGTATTACATATCTGGGTTTCTTGTTTGCCCTTGGTAAACATTTTCCTCCTGTCTTCATTTGCCACAGTTTGCCCATCACCGGTGCTTCTTTATTATTCGCCCTGGCCTCATTTTGGATGCCGCTGCCGCTTGCCTCACCTGCAACTATATTTTTAAAGAAGGGAATATCTCCCCTCCCTTGCTGATTCTCCATATTTTCCCTCAGCACTCGCTGTTTGAGGCTCTGCAACTCCTGCGTGAGGGTTAGTTCTTCCCTCCGTTCCGCTCCGCCTCCCCTGCGCTAGCCCCTGCTCTCGTTTCGTCCAGCCCACCCTACTATTCCGCCTGCAAAACCCTA
>APFE030374197.1:200352-245082 GCA_000404065.3 Pinus taeda
ATATGGTTGTTTCCTTCATTTTTGATAGAAATTTCTCTGTTCAATTCTTTTTTTTCAAAGTTTTATCATAGAATGATATAAGCTTTTTCCCCCAATTGCTCATTGTCCATTTTGTTTTTCATCTTCTGTATCTTTAGAAAATATTTTCAAACGTTCAAGGCATCTTGTAGGAAGGCATGGTAAATGGCTAGCATAGGTATCTTGTTGTCATGAACGATTGATTTACAGTTTGGAGGCTTTGAGACTATCTTTTGGATTTTCTATAAAGGATAGTCAAGTGGATGCCACCTTTATGTTGTGGTTGTCTTGTCATATAACTTAGCCTATTTAAATTGAGTTGAAATAGTTGGCCACCATAGATGTATCTGGAACAATGCTTGAGTAGTGTTTTGTATTATAAACTACTCAAACTAGATGTAAGGAAATGGGAGGCTTCGATATTATTTTTGTGTTTTGTGTCATTATAGCCAATTGGATGCCACCTTATTTGGTGGGTACCTGTCTAAATTGAGTTGAAAAAATTGGTAATATTTGGTATTACAAACTTCTCAAACAGGATGTAAGAAATTTGGTTTAATGAATCTATTGTATA
This sequence comes from Pinus taeda, assembly GCA_000404065.3. Lineage (NCBI taxonomy): Eukaryota > Viridiplantae > Streptophyta > Pinopsida > Pinales > Pinaceae > Pinus > Pinus taeda. Next base: position 200,945 of record APFE030374197.1, read on the forward strand.
TCTAACATTGCATCTTTCATCTTATTTGTTGATTCCTTAGATATACTCTTACATCTATTACGTTTTACTAGATCATTTGGATCCAATCATCTACCTTCGAGATTAGTGTTAACTTTACAGGTTACCCAACACATGAAAATTGCATACTCTCGTGTATGAAGTTATGTGATATGAGCTAGACTAGAGATCCTCTTCCATAGGAAGGTAGGCGATATGAGCTAGAGTGGATTGTTGTGTGTCATTGTAAAATATTATCAATACATGATGTTCCTATCAACCCACAAGTCAAATTTGTGAGATTTTCCTTGTGTGTAAATTAGATAGATCAAAGAAAAAGGTTTCATTGTGAAACAACTTGCACATACAGTGAACTACTTAGGCTGATTCTATTATTAATGATTTTTGTGTGGTTACACAAATGACCTATGGTTAGGATTCTACTCTACACCTCTATGAATGTATTCATTTCAAGGTCCCTATTCAAACCATATTATAATAATTAATAGCGAAGATAATCATGAGAATTTTAGTGAGTAATGTACCTTCAGTCTTTCTTTTTACTATTCTAGGGGCATGTTGTATTGATACAAAGGTAATGCATTGAAAGCATTGTAATATTATCTTTGATTCAACCCTTATTGTAATAATTAAATGTGAAGGTAATCATGAGAATCTTGAACTTAGTGAATAATGTATCTTCAATCTTTCAGGAAGATATAAAGGGTAGAGCCTGAGATCTTAGCAAGGACTAGTGGAACTAGGTAGGTGAATGCAAAATATGTATTAATTGCCTAAATGCTACAACAAGGCAACAACAATAGAGCCTTTGTGCCTTTGCTCTTCAAGGGCCAGACAACCATTTGAGTGAGCACGCTTCTGCCTCCTCACTTAACCAATATTTAACCAACATAGTTTACTTTGGAACTATTTGATAGGAACTATGACTTAAGAGGCTTGGGAGTTCTGTGAGGCTAACTATGTCGGAATTCATGATGCTCCACTCAGTGGAAATTACTGGGCCCTGGCTAGGAGGTCCAACAAATTTGCAGGAAGCTCCTCCACAATAATCCAAAAGCTATGAAGGGTGGGTGACATCCTGGTGTACATTTTGAACCCGAATACCCTGGGCACTATTGGAAATTCATCAGACAACCTCTTTAGGGATGTTTTATGAGAAAGTCCTAGAAATTCCTCAAACATCCCCTTTGGGGATGTTTTATGAGTAAGTCCTTACATACTCCATTCTTATCATTGGGGACTCTCTCACCATTATGAGCTAGATATAGGGGAAGTGTTCTCTTGAGGTCCTCCTCTGTGCACTTGGAAGCAGTTGAGCTTCAAGTCCAATTTTTTGGAGGTTATATTCCAGCACGTTTACAATGAGTAAAATAGGGAAGCAGATATTCTTTCCAAATGCGGTCTCCCTCTGTCCTGGTTTTTTATTTTTTGAAATGTTTTTAGATGGTAGTGGTAGTGTTATGGGTTCATGAGTTATAACTTCTTTCCAGCTACTGTTTTTTTTGGCTCTCTCACGTGTCCTTCGATTAAATATTTGATCTTTGTTTTCCTCTGTTATATGTTTATTCACATCCTTTGGAGAGGGGTTCAAACCCTCACTTAGATTATTTTTTCCTTTTTTTTCTGTCTATTTTAGTGATGTATTTTGGATTGGATCCAATTAGAAAAGATGAATCTCATATCAGTACGTATTTCATCGAAATTTTCTTTTTAAGCACGATCAATCCTATCTTCTTACAGTCCTATCAATCCTATCAATCCTGGATACTGAAGATATGCACATGAAAAGAAATTTATGCAATTTATGTTTATTCACTAGCCTTAGAAAATGTAGCCTTTCTATTCTTTACCAATGGCAAGTAGTTGTATTTTTTATTAATTCCAATCAAGAGCATCTATACATTTTACTGGTTCGAAAACATAGTTGAAAATAAGGACGTATCAGGTGGGTAAGTGCAGTGGAAGGTTATAAACTATAATGTTCATTTCCAAGAGAATTCTTAAAATTCAGTCTTAGCCTGAGCTTGAATTCCTTCGCCATCCCCAAGGCAGGCTAGCTGTTATTGTTTTCATAATTTAACACAATACGAGCACAGGTGCAATGGTAACATCATTTGATAGGAAGAATAGTCTAATGCAGGAGCATCTGGACTTAGCCAACAATGTGATGGTTTGTTCACATGTTGTGGCTAAATGAGTTGAATTTCATTGACCTGAGTGGTCAAAATTCAACTTTAGTTGAGAGGGTTGGATCTCTCGAAAATGATCTGTATTTCATTATTGTCATAGTTAGGAAATTGTCTTATTTTAGATTAAGGGATAAGTTGTTAGCATAGGTGTGTAATGGAGCTTGAAAATAGATATTTTATTGTTATAATGATTAAAATAGAGATTGAGTTGTTAGTACAGTTAGAATAGGATTCAACTCATAAAGAGAAGAAAAATGTAATGAAGGGGGATTAGCTGAGATGATTGAGATTTGAGTGAGAGGCGAGAGTGTAGTGATAGATAGGGTTTTGAGATTGAAACAGAGGTTTGTTAAATCGCTGTAATTGGGCGAGAGGGCCAAGACTCTGTAACTATTATTATATTGAAGGAATTTTATTTAGTGTGCATCTGTGTGTTAATCCTGGTGAAAACTCTTATTCACCTTTGCGTATTTTCTTTTTAAAACTAAATCGTGTATTTTCCCTGTTTTCACACTTTAATTGTAAATCTCATTGTTTATGTGTTAATCACACTCATTAGTATTAATGGCGGGGATAGAAGAGCACAAAAAGGCTTGATCGTGATTGAAGACCCACAATCGATCTTAGTTATCAGTCGCAAAGTCAAATTTTTGGGTCACAGTCAACGACAGGGTTAGGCCTGTTTTTTTTACCCGTGTGTTAGTTGAAGAAATGCTAGCCATAGGATTTGATGGACTTCGTTATCCAATGGATATCAGGTTTTAAGATGATCAAATGATAATTTCAAATCCGGACCTGAACTCTTATAGACCAAGAGTTTATAAACCATATCAGTTCCATAAGGGCAATTAAGTGTCACACAAGTTCCCTAGGCGATATCGTTGTGAACCGTTGGATCCTGCACACTTTGATCAATGGCGTAGAGTGAAGCATCTGTGCAAAAAGGGAAAGTCAACGTGGGAAGTCAATGTGGGACCAGTTGCTGTTCAATTGTTGTTCAATCACTGTTCAGTTGTTGTTCAATTGATGTTCAGTTGGTGTTCAATTGTTGTTCAATTGTTATTCAGTTGCTGTTCAATTGCTATTCAATTGTTGTTAAGTTGTTGTTCATTTGTTGTTCAATTGTCATTCAATTTCTGTTCAATTTATGTTCAATTGACCTCCTGCATTGTAGTCACGGGAGTTGATCTTTAGATAACAGCTCCATGGGCGAAACATGTAATTTATTATTGATATCAATGTGTGCAAACTTGGGTAAACACTGGAAAATCATGATTTTATTATATGAATACATGAATTGATGTTTTAAAATTATTTAACTAATTAAAGAAATCAACTTTTTTAGAAGTTGTCAACCCATGTGTTGATAAGTAGCCTATAAAGTTGCACCTGGTCCAAATTCACCAAACTCATGTAACTCATATGTTTTGCCAGGTTTTTCACAAGTGGACTACCTAGTGATATCGTGATCGAAGTGGGTGCAATCTCTTTCCATTTACACAAGGTTCAATTTATTTTCTGGCTTCACCATAACACTTTTGGGAATTTAAAAAAGAAGAAAGAAAAAATGTGAATCATTAATTTGCACAAAGTTTGATCAGTTGCTCTAGAAGCTAGATTTTCGAACAATTTCCTGCTAGTGATGCAAGGTTTGATTTAATTTCATTTTCAAAACCAGACTTTTAGGCCATATTCATACATGATACATCTATGCAATTTTTAATTAATTTCTTGGTTTGAAGTTCTATTATTTAGGTTGCGGGCTTTAGTTCATCAGTTTTGATATATTATTTGGTTTCATAAAAAAAAATCGGTAATTCTTCTAGTTTCATATTTATGATTGATGGCCCTAGATCCTTGATTAAAAGTATACTTCAATATGCACATTTTGTATAAATTTTATTGATACCCCTTTGCTATTTTTCATATTGCTGCATCTAGCTTTTTTTAATATGAGATTAATTAATTTTGGATTGGATCTATCTTGGCAATTCCAGTTTCCTCTGACGTCAAGGAGTGGGAAGTTGGAAAAGCTCATAGCAGAGTATAAGGAATATGAAATTTGTTGCCTCTCTTTGTCAGACATTCCTGGAGGCCTGAGACTTTTGAACTTGCTACCAAATTTTTCTATGGTATGAAATTGGAGATCATGCCCCATAATGTGGCTGCCTTGTAATGTATTGCTAATTATTTGGAAAATACAGAGGAGTACGGGGAAGGAAATTTATTAACAAAAGCTGAAGGATTTCTTGACCAAGTAGTGCTTCGGAGTTGGAAGGACTATGTACAAGCCTTGTAGAGTTGTGATGGATTTATTCAGAAAGTAGAAGAGCTGCAAATAGTGAGGAAATGTGTGGATTCTCTTGCAATGAAGGCCAGTACTGATCCAAGCCTTATTGGATGGCCTACGCAAGACCAAGAGGGGCTGCGAAGTCTAGGTGGTAGTATTCTCTGGAATGGTATTAACACAGGGGAAAGACATAGGCATCCTCAATCAAATTGGTGGTATAAAGACATTGTAGTCCTCAGCCTGCCACTGTTCAATCTTTTAATCTTTGCAATGGAGGAGAAAGTAATACAAGCAGAAAATATTGCAGGAGCCCTTGTATATTATGCTAAGAAGTCCATCCCAGGACTCACTAGGAGACAGGTAGGAAATTCAAACTCGGGTCTGCCCTTGGGATCTACTCCTTCTGAGTTTATGCTTTTCGTTTGCCTCACAATATACACAACGACCAAGCTTCCTAGTGTGGTGATCTGCTTGTTCCCAACAAGGCCAATCTTTACAAACTGCAGAACGAGGTCAGGGCATGGCCCATGTATCAACCAAATATGGCAGAACTGCAGGCAGAATTAAGGATGTATTTTCTTAACTGGGTTGGAAATTGTATTCCAGGAAACTTCTCACAATCCAATCAAACTGAGCACATACTTGTAAGTTATTACTTTCTTACTCTTACAATTTCAGTAGAAAATTGGAAATTGTATTTGGCACTGTGGCTTTTCAAGTTGATTCAATGTTATTTCAATCTTAGACTTCCAGGATTTTGTAAGAATGCATAGATCTCAGTGTTCATGTGTTTGTGTGTCCTTGCAGATTCACTACTTATAATAGCCCATAGAGTTTGGTTGTAGAAATACACATATAGTGATATGATATGATCTTAAAATGTATAATTACAGAGTGCATGATCCCTCAGTGATTAAAGCTTTGATGAGTAACATTCATATGTGTCTACATAGGTATTTACAATTAGAAATATCACATGATTTTGTTCTAGACACTGACTGCTAACTCACTATGAACTGGAAATCCTAAACATCATCTAACAGTTATCTTCCTGCACCTCCATTTGGACCAAAGAATTTATATAATTAGGTTCTTAGTTTTCCGGTTTGATTTCAATTACAACAACTTCCAATTCTACACCTATCATTGCCATGATGATTGAGTTTCCCATTACTTAAAGCCTTTGTTGATTGAGTCCACTGAATGAGCCAAGTTCATGTTAGAGTCTGTTCTCAAATTGACTGTTCACAACCTTACACTCACCATCTCATAACAGTAAAGAAAGAATGTAAATTTCATATAGAAAAGTCTATAATAGAGCAATACAAACTTACAATGTGTAGAAATTCTCACTGTAGCTCACATGATAATGCAATATACTAAAGCAAAATACTTGATCTACTTCTACAAACAAACTTGCAGAAGCTTAATTGATTTTGAGCAAGATCAAATAGAACACATATAACAGAGAATGAGAACTCAATCACACATGAAACACAGAAGAATACTCTGGGGAAGCCTCAGCTAAAAACCCTGCTATTTGTATTATCATACAAGTGGAAATATCTCCGGATTACACAAAGCTTTAGCTCATAAGCTATCTAGCACTTAGTACAGTCCCTCAATGCTGCTCATAGACTAAATAGATACAACATATGCCTTCCCTCAATCCTCCAAGCCTCCTATTTCCTTGCATAGTTTCTCCTGGGTCCTCTAGATGCCACTTGTGTGAATTCACCTCTCACACAACTCACCAAACTTAGAAATAACTGCGCAATCCTCAAGGAATGAATTCCTTCTGCATACAAGAGATATCCTCAATGGAATATTCTTGCAACTGATAGTACATTTTCCCATCATCTGATCTCAACTGGGTCTCTAACTGAACTGACATGCATGAGTTATTTATGAGAGAATATTCAATTATCTGAAGTGCAGTAGTTACATGCATGCATGCATTAACTAACTAAACTCACAATTAGTTCCACTAAATGTTGGAACTAATCTAACTGGACTTAACACAGTTAACTAAGCTAACTAATTACAACTCAAAGTACAACTCATCCTGATCTCCTTAATCAAGGGATAACTTCCTCAATCAAAGGGGAAATTGTTGCATGTCTTCATATAGACTTCATGTTCTATTTTCTCCAACTAATTAACTCAAGATGAATTAATTAATTATTTTTCAAATAGCTGCTAAGATCAAATTCGAATTTTAATTCTCAATTTTAGTTCAGGGAATAACTAAAATTGGAATGTATCCCGAAATGCTATTTTTAGCACTTCTATATTTAGCATTTCTTGTTGCTATTTTCAACACAATAGTTCTAGATAATTCTTAGTGCATGTCACTAGAACTCAAGCTTCTCTTGCAATATTGGCCTTGAGGGCTTCTTTTCATTAAAATTCATAATTTAAGAGTTGACAAAATTCAAACAGAATTCCTGTTTCTCAACTAGTTGATTCCCTTTTATATCTATTCTCATCGCTTCCTTGTGAACTCTTGGACTTCCTTCTTGGCAATTATGACCTTTTGATTTAAATAGGATATTTTACACCAAGGATTTGTCTTTAGTTGGAGCCATAGGCTACCATGTGCCTTATCATCCAGATAGGCTGACCGTAGTCTTATTCACATTTCTAGTTATTTGACCATATACTTTTTATTATTAACTATATAATAGTTTAAATAATATATCATTTGTTTTCGCAAATTTAATCCAAAATAAATAAATCTCAATTTCTAAAAAAAACTTTAACTAGTGTCTAGCTATCTCAAATTCTATCCCAAAACTAATAATAATTTAAATTCAAAAATTTAAAATATATTTTTATTTTTAAGATGTCCACGGCAATATTTTTTTGAAACATCAAAACCAACAGTCAGCATAAAATGTAAGTACTCAATCAAAGTACGCAGAGTTATATATATTCCTAGACTAGGTAGGGACCAAAGAAATATTCCCATGTATTAAACATACACAACTTCAACCATATGAACTATAATTATCCATGTCAACCATATAATCTGAAACATCGTCCAACCACCCTTGAAATAACTTATTTCCTAACTTATCACACTATGTTTCCTAATTTATCCAAAATTTGTGAAGAAAACTTCCTTTGAATTGACTTTCTCATCTTCTCTTTGAGATTGCATTCATGCCTAGGCACTAGAGTGCTGATAACTGTATCAAGCAAGATGCTAAATTTTGAATTTTGAATGTTGTGGCAGGGAATGCAATTGTGTTGTTTTCTAATATTTTTGGGTGAATTGATAATGGATTTTGTGACAAAAGTAGCAAGTTGAAGGACTCTCTAGTATTTGTGTAGAACATTCAAAATCTCAAATGGGGGAGTAGGTTTTGAAAGTATAGACAATGGAATTAACTTAGAGTTTTGAAAACAGATGAATAGACTTGTACGAAAAAATGTGCATAAATTAATATTTAATACATAATTGATAGTCAGTGGAACTCTAGATGCTGGTTACAATGTTCCCCTCATGTCACATCTTGGAGATGCCCAGGAGATTTTGTAGAGGAAGAGAGTAGAAGTAGGGAAAGAAAAAGGTTGGAATCTAGATAACTATTTAATTTGGGCTACAGTTGGTACTCTGTGTACTTTGCATCTGGGGAATTAACACTATGGGTAGAGAGTTTTGTATATTGTTCAAGAGTGAATTTTTGTTTAGCCATTATCATGTTCAAAATTCAATAACATTTTGCATTACTGCTATGTGCAAATTTAGTGTTTTAATTAGCTTCATTTGTCATTCTTATTCAGCTAACAAAAACAAGTATAATTTATTATCTTTAAGGTGTGGGATTTAGTCTTTACCAGGTCTCAAGTTCAAATCTCATGGGAGAGTTGAGGGTGGAAACCATCTTTGGGGAATTAAATTATCCCAAGGGACATCCAAGCTAGACTAAGCTTCGCACATTTCTGGTGATAGAATCCCATTGGAGAGCAAACCATTCCTCCATCCACCATGGAACTGGCCCCAGCTTAAACTCAACATACTTGTAAAAAAAACATAAATGCAATTCATCCTAAATTTATTTAGATTTATCAGATTGCTTTCTCATCCTCATATTCCCCCTACTTGTTACTTTAGTACTTGCTAACGCTTTTAACATCAATTTGAATCTTAATAACAATCTTAAGGACTCATTGTTGCAAATAGTATTTCAACGAGTGTCTGCTTAAATAGACTATAGATTACTCAGAGGACAATTGATATTGTCTTTGGTTTAACCAACATTTGAGCCATAAGGTGTCTAATTATTCAGACAGGGGTTGTATTTTAAACATAAAATATAAATGGGTAGATAGAGGATAAAGAGCTTATTATATTGTGGAGAAGAATAGTTTCATCTTCTAGACTCTGGCTATAGATTTCTCTGCTCACACTCGCTTGATTCTTGGTTTGGTTTTTTGGATCTGATTCTAGCACCATATAGGTACAAGATTATATTCAAATCAATACCTCTTGATTCATAGTCAATTCCTCTTTGAACAAGCTAATATATGTGTCATGTGCCAACTTGCAAGAATATTAGATATATGGTCACTCTTTTCACTTTGATTGTTTCTACATTTATAATTTTAAAAAGTATTTTGGTTCAGAATCAATACCTCTTTACAGCAAGCTAACATATGGCATCATGTTGTAACTTGCAAGACTATCAGATATATTCTCACTCTTCACAGATTGAGTTCCCCTTACAATCAGAATATCTGGAGCATTTTCAATCTACAAGTAGGGTTTCCAACCCCAAAAGGAACTTTTTCCTTTAAAGTGAAAGAGCATCAAAACTATTTGGAGCATTTTCAATCTGCAGATAGGGTATCTACCCTAGAAATAACTTTCACATTTGAAGTGAAAGAGCATCACTGGGGCCTCCTTTTAAGATTTCATAATTCATTTTCATAGAGTGTTGGTAGTGAAAATAATGCACGTTGTTCCAGTTCCTTTCAGGGGTTTGCAAAATAGTACGAAAGCATATTCCTCTACTTTTTGTAAAGCATTCTTCTCCAAACAGGAACCAAGGGAAACTGATTGCTGAACTTGTGAGACACTAGTGCCATTCTCGATCCTACCATCCTCTTCTCTAGATGTCAAATTATTCACTTCACAACTCTTATTTCCATCCACTAATTTTGACAGATTGCCACCGCTGATCTCCACCCCCTTCTCAACAACTGTGAACTCAATATCATCCTCTAGACTAACAACTTTATTATCATTCTTCAAAGTAGCCTCTCTAAAAATACAACTGGATCGGTCCTGATGACTAACTGGAGGGAATAATTTGCTTTTCGCTTCAAGAGCAAACAAGGATGCAAAACTGGACCCCTTCACATCTTCTGATGGTTGAACTTGCATGCTAATTTTAGAAGGGCTCTCATTAGCAGGGTCTTCTAAGCTCAAATCAGTTATACGTTCATGATTTGTACTAGGTGCAGATATGGAGGTAGATACATGACCTCCTAATGCACATATTGATGGACTTATAGATTACTTTGATAATCTGTCATGAAAATGTACATCACTAGCATCATCACCAAGTTCTACTAAAGGTACTCTTGTTAGAGGTGTATGTTTGCAGGCTCCACTGTCCACATACCAGTTGACATAAAACATGATGTCAGATGACAGGCATGAGACCATTGAGAAGTGTATCTCAAGAATGGATGAAAGCTCATCCACTTGAGTTGATGCTTTTTCACTCCTTGCAAGTCACTTTTGGCGTTGTTGCTTACCCTTCCCTTTCTTTTGATGACATTGGAAGCAAGGTGCCCAAAATTTTGACACTTGAAACACTTGATGTGGCTCAAGTCCTTCTTTCCCTAGTTACAAGAACCTAGCTTCTCTTTCTTCCCTTTTTAACGCTTCGTAGTTCCTCTTTTCTTGTTGCCCTTATTCATCTTACTAATGAGGAAAAAATTATGCTCCTCAATATCTGGAATAGTATCCAGTGTTGTCTCCTTCTAGTTGAAGTCATTCCATAGCCTGCTAAAAATGGGAAGTTTTTTTGGCCTGATGTCATAGCCAAAAAGTTTCCAAAAGGAACAATACATATTTAATGCAATGGGCACTAGGTACTAGTTCTTTACCCTTTACCTACTAATTTTCATCTTCATACCTACAATATTATCCAGTATTGTCTCCTTCTAGTTGAAGTCATTCCATAGCTTGCTAAAAATGGGAAGTTGTTTTTGGCCAGATGTCATAGCCAAAAATTTTCCAAAAAAACAAGACCTATTTAATGCAATGGGCATTGGGTACTAGCTCTTTACCCTTTACCTACTATTTTTCATCTTCAACGATTCTTTATATGTCACAATGCTTCTTGAATTTATGCCTTATAGCATTTCCTTTGCAACATCTATTGCAAATGCTAGTCTAGTTCCTTTTATAAATGTTCACTACAGTTTTTAGCTTCTTGCATATGATTTTATTTGTCTTTTCTTTACTATGTAACAAATTATCCATGAATTGTTATGTAGCTATATTTAGTTCTCAATATATTCAATTTATTAGTAGTATGGAAAATAGTTAGGTTTACATGCTTTATAGTTCTTATTGCCTGTTATGCATTCTCTGAAGCAAGGAGATGCAAAACATTATTTCTCAGAGTCCATTATATTTGTAGCTTTGAAAGCCTAGAGGTGTTTGGGTGTACCCCCAATATTCTAATTTTATTGTTCAAGATTTTGTTGATTTTATCTTTTTAACCTAAACGAGGTCTCTATCTTGTTGCATCTCATGAAGCTTGAGACCGAAACACAGAAGGATTCAAGAGAAAATCTCAAATGTAACACCGATGCAGAATCTGTTTGGGCTGAGTCTTTCTGGGAATTATGTGTTGCTAAAACCTTCTTGATTATGGTTCATTTGTATTTCTTATTCTACAAAGACAAGCTTCATTATATTTGTTTTAGTATCAGTTTTAAGTTGTTGGATCATGTTCTTTGTTTTAATGAGATAACTAATTTATGGGAATTTTATTGGGAACCCTTAAAGCATCTTAAAAATTAAAAATAAAAAATTCCCGCATTTTTGATATTTGTTTTACTGTTGGAGTGGGTCCTAAAGTTTTTTTTGTGTGTTTAACCTTGAATGATTTTGATTTAGTGGTGCATGATTTGTTGATTTGAAATTTGGACCTACATATTTTATGCCTCAAAACTCTGCTCCCTTAGAATTTTGGAATCTCTTTCCTTGTGACTTATTATACTATTTCAAGCTGGTACAAATTTGTGTTAGACTTTCTCTTTCTCCCATTGACAAATCTATAGAATTTGATGAAAACTCTGTTTCCCCCTACCTCCAAATGCTCTGTCACGTTTTTTCATAGTTCTTCAATTCATGCATTTGGATTTTCCTATCCTTCCTGTAAATTGATTCATAAGGTTGCCATCCTCATCCCTAATCTCAATGACTTCACATCCATGTACATACTAGACCCCAAACCTTTCTGGTACACTTAATTTTGATGTTTCTTAACCACAAAGCGGCTCTAAAAAAGGACTTACAGATAACAAAAAGAGAACATCATGTTCCTTGAGCCCATTCCATTCATACATTATCTATGATGTGTATCTTGAAACACTGTACGTAACCTTTATAGTAACAGTCAATGGTTTCACCTCTCCAATGTTTGGTTGCTTTACTTCGGTGATTTTGAACTCCTTGATTGGAACAACCATCCTACACCATCCTCGAAAGCGAGTTTCTTCCTCATTATTAATATATGTTGCCAGTCGAGGCAACACATCTTGGATATATTCTCAATTTCTTGTGTCGATTCCAAACGAAAAAGATTGAAATTCCTCAGGAGGTATTCATAGAGAGTTAGAAACTGTAGACTAAGTTTTGGAAGCGCCAAGCATCCTTCACCAGTGTAATTAATGTTGGGTACAACACTTTCATCCCACATGACTTTTTCATTTGGATAAAAGGGGAGAGCATTTATCGCTTCCTTTTGAGACTTTCATTTCGCAAAAGTAGAAACCATTACCTCGGTAAGGAAATCCATTCTTTCAACACATGGATCAGTGTTCTTAAGCAATTTAAGATTATTACAGACAACATCCTTAAGTTCTTTTGCAAACAAAACAGAAAGCCTCTTACAAAGCTCGTTACGTTTTCAATGGAGCCCACATTGGCCAATGCAAGTGTCATAGGGCTTACACTACAGACTAAGCTCAGAGCTCTTAAGGAAGTCAATTCATAGGACTTGAACTCTACGGCTGCTTAAGACAATCTTCACTCCGATGGATACTTTATTAAAGCTAGTTTTTGGACCAAGGCTAGTAAGATGGAGTATTGATATAGACGGGCTTGTCTCTTTAGGCTTTCCACTCTCTTTCTTGTTCAAAGAATGTACACTATGTATTATAGCTAGTCACCTATGACTTAAGAATATAACAGGAGGTCCATGCTTATTCTCCCATGCTCTAGGGGTTTATTTTACAGTTACAATGAAATTAAATTAGAGTTGTCAGAATCTATTAGCTCAGAATTATGTTTTCAACTTCTATTTGAATTAGAGGAAACTAAGTTGGACTAAATCTGTGTTTTATTGGCAACTAAGTAAGACTAGATTTGATAAAAACCTTTCTAGCATGGAATTTTGTTTCCAACTTCTATTTTTATTAGATACAACAAAGTTTGATTAAATGCTACATATTTTTGTTGTCTCAGAGTAAGTTGCACTAAAAGAAAACTGTGTGCCTTCTCTTCAATTGATTTTTCCATAGCCATTTATTGCAATTTATTGTGACATATTGGTAAAATGACCATTATTCTGATAAAGAAGTTGTGTTTTTAGAATCGCTAGCTGCTGCGAAATTATCTTTGGACATGTCAGTAGTTTAACAATTTCATGTAGCAAAATCAAGGACAAATGGTTTAGCTTTGAATATTCTATAATATATGCCGTGGAAGGTGATGTGAGTCTCACTGGTCCTACCCAACTTGAGCTTCCAAGGTAATAATCGGTTTCCTGCACTTGTGATTTTAGAAGTGTCCAAACCTTGTTGGCCTTTTATAACCTCTGGTCTGTGGGTTTTCCATAGAAGCTTTGGGATATTTGTAATCATGGTTATATATAACGAAAATGGTTGTTCTCTATTCTAATATAGAAACCGAGAAGACAATATTAACTGAAGTGGTATACAACAATATTAACTGAAGTGTTTATATAAACAACTGGATTAATCCCTTGGGAAAGAATAGTGACAAGATTATTTTCAATTTTTGGCAAATATTTTATCCTATCATTTCATCCTTGGACATTTAAGTCGTCTTGCAAGAACCTCCGTTCAGATAATCATTATATAAAATCCACATAAAATCTTGGAAGTCCGATCCCATGCTTCTCAACTAGTTTTTGAATTTGAAAGTCCCATATCATGCTTTTCAACTGATTTTGGTATTATAGATGTTTTCTCTGTCAGAATTGTGTACATGGATGTTCTTTGGCAGATCGTTTTTGTAAATTTGATCTTGCATAGGTCACTTTGTTATAGGGCGATAAGGCTCTTGGTTCTTGGTGTTCCAGACATTACTTTAATATTGTTTAACCTAAATTTTCAAGTGATTCTCTGATTATAGAAATGCCAGGGTCATTCCTATTTCAAGGAAGTGATATTAGTTCTTAATATTATTTCCAGGGTCGTTTCTATTTTCTATATGATGTTACTTCCAATGTAATCGCTCATTATGTAAAAGAGACCTTAAAGACAAATCCATTATATCTAGCTTGAGTGGGCCTAATGGTTAAGAGGATGTGTTTCCTCCTAAGAGGTCACAGGTTCAAAACTAGAGGGGGTAGAGTATGTATGCCTTCATTGACTTAGCGGCCAAATCATTGTGCGAAGGTGGGTCCCTTGTCCCAAAAGTAAGGGGGTCTCATACACCAATGTGGTTTTTGGCTTGGTTGTGACCTTAAAATTGGATAATTAAAATATCCTCTAGAAATTTTAGAATTGTATTTCAAAGGTATGAGAGTGCAAGGAAGCCTTGTCTTTAGTGAGGTGCATGATAAGGTAATGCTTTCCTTCAACATGTAGAAAATCTTGTAGACATTTGGAGGTTTATTTCGGAATACACCATTGTTTTGAGCTAGCCAAATGGAGCAGATCACCTCTAAAACCAAAATTTTGTCTTATGTTCTAGTTCTAGTCCATTCATTTAATGTTTCTGTGTTATCTCCAATCCATTGTTGCATTTTACATAGTCTATGAGTGATAGCCCATATCTCATTGGTGAGATGACAACGAATCAAAAGGTGATTTCATGCTTTCGCGTTATTCCCTTAACAACGCATGTGTTGGGACTTGTCCATCCTCTTCTTCTAAGCATGTATAGGTTGGGATTGCACCCTTGATTTGAGATTTGGGGCCCCAACCTTGGTTGTAGATAGTTTTGTTTCATCTAGAGGGTCTAGACTTGTGCTTGAACACCTTATTTGTTGCAAACCTATTCATAAAGATTCATCAATTGATTTTTCATCATCACATAGATCAATTTATATGTTATTTTATATACATGCACATAATCAACCTTCCTAAAACATGGTTGATATTTGTGTGCCTTAGACCATTAAATGCCACAAATCATAGTGAGATGTGCTTGAGTGTGGGTTAACTAATTGCATTATGGGAGAACTAGTATGAATTTACAATGTATATCAAAAGAAGAAAGGTGCATTGTAGAATGCATGCGGGGTCATAAGAGAGGCATCATGTCACCATACTAGGCCTATAAAAATAAAAGGGTACAAAAAATGGGAATAAAAAAATGGATACACACAATATTTAGTGAAAATAGGGGTTTTATAAATTGGGAAGGTGTATTGGATTTATATTGGCAGGGGGTTAAATAATGTGATTTTTAGAGGTATTTTCCAATATGTAGTCAAATTAAGGGTATTGTTTAGTATTCCACGAATGCACGTGTTATGTCAGAGGTTCAGTGAGTGAAGCCCCCGTGTTTGAATCTGATAAATGATGTAGGTTTTTGTTGTATATGCTTAGGCACATAAAATTACTAAGGTAACTAACTAAGGTTTTTTTGTTGAATCTGCCAATTGACAACCTCTATTGGTTAGGAACATAAAATTACTATACAAAGAAATGGATCATTCAAATTACCATTTCTAGAAGGAACAGAACCTGTTCACTTAAGCCCAAACCAAATGTTCACTAAAGCTAATAAACAAATCACAAACCCCTGGTTGCAAGTTTGAACACTAATACCCTTTCAGAAGAAATTCATTTCATATTTTTAATAATTGAAGCACGTGAAAATTCCTCGTGCATCGACAAAAAAACTGAAGAGTTCACACACAATAATGGAAGGGGTTGATTAATTTGAAGAAATGTGAAGGAAGCTGGGGAGTACATATGATGCATACCCTTGGGGGAGATATGAGGATAAGAGTCAAGCTCAGCCACTTTATTGGGACTTCTATATGAGAATCCTTGGCTCATTCTCTAAGCAATTATTCCACGTCCTTATAGCAAGACATCTGACAACCTCTATTGGTTAGGCACATAACATTACTATACAAAGAAATGGATCATTCAAATTACCATTTCTAGAAGGAACAAAACCTGTTCGCTCAAGCCCAAACCAAATGTTCACTAAAGCTAATAAACAAATCACAAACCCCTGGTTGCAAGTTTGAACACTAATACCCTTTTAGAAGAAATTCATTTCATATTTTTAATAATTGAAGCACGTGAAAATTCCTCGTGCATCGACAAAAAAACTGAAGAGTTCACACACAATAATGGAAGGGGTTGATTAATTTGAAGAAATGTGAAGGAAGCAGGGGAGTACATATGATGCATACCCTTGGGGGAGATATGAGGATAAGAGTCAAGCTCAGCCACTTTATTGGGACTTCTATATGAGAATCCTTGGCTCATTCTCTAAGCAATTATTCCACGTCCTTATAGCAAGACATCTAACAACCTCTATTGGTTAGGCACATAACATTACTATACAAAGAAATGGATCATTCAAACTACCATTTCCAGAAGGAACAAAACCTGTTCACACAAGCCCAAAACAAATGTTCACTAAAGATAATAAACAAATCACAAACCCCCTGGTTGCAAGTTTGAACACTGATACCCTTTCAAAAGAAATGCATTTCATATTTTTAATAATTGAAGCACGTGAAAATTCCTCGTGCATTGGGAAAAAGAAAAACCGAGGAGTTCACACACAACAATGGAAGGGATTTATTAATTTAAAGAAATGTGAAGGATGAAGCCGAGTACATAGGATGCATACCCTTGGGGGAGAAGTGAGGATAAGAGTCAAGCTCAACCACTTTATTGGGGCTTCTATAAGGAGAAGCCTTGGCCCGTTCTCTAAGAAATTATTCCACGTCCTTATAGAAAGATATCTGACAACCTCTATTGTTTAGGCACATAACACTACTATACAAAGAAATGGATCATTCAAATTACCATTTCCAGAAGGAACAAAACTTGTTTTCTCAAGCCCAAACACCTCTGGTTGCAAGTTTGAACACTGATACCCTTTTAGAAGAAATTCATTTAAGATTTTTAATAATTGAAGAACGTGAAAATTCCTCATGGCTCAACAAAAAATAATAATGAAATGTTCACACACAACAATAGATGGGGTTCATTAATTTGAAGAAATATGAAGGAAGAAGGACAATACAGAGGATGGATACCCTTGGTGGAGAAATGAGGATAAGACCAAGGTCAGCCACCTTATTGGGCCTTCTATAATGAGCATCCTTTTCTTGTTCTCTAAGCAATTCTTCCAAGTCCTTGTAGCAAGACATCTGACAACCTCTATTGGTCTGAACATTACTATACAAATAAATGGATCATTTAGATTACAATTTCCAAAAGGAATAAAACTTGTTCAGTTAAGCCCAAACACCTTTAGTTGCAAGTTTGAACACTAATACCCTTTTAGAAGAAATGGATTTCATATTTTTAATAATTGAAGCACGTGAAAATTCCTCGCGCCTTGACACAAAAAAAAACAAAAAAAAACAAAAAAAAAACCAAGATTTCACACAGAATAATGGTTCATTAATTTGAAGAAATATGAAGTAGGGGAGTACAAAGGATCCATAATGGATATAGTACCATAGAAAGTAAATTCGATGTGCAAATGACACAACATATGCAATACCAGGGGAACAAGTTACATGCTTATTTATAAAATGCTTGCCTACAACAACACGGAAAGACAATAATAACATAGAGAGTTTATTGCTCTAAATTTCTTTATAGTTTTCTGATACTAACCTATGGAATATATATATATTATATATATATATCTATATAATATATAATATATATATATAGATATATATTTCTATGTTGTATCCCTCTTGATGTTGTCTCGGAAAGACTAGGATCACACCCTTGTATAACCGATTCCCCGTATTTGTTGCCCATTTGCTAACTCTCTCCTTACATTACCTAGGTTTTTCTTCCTTTTTTCCCCTGCTCTTTTGTTTCCTTTCCCTTTTCTACTGCTCTCTCCATGTTTCTAGTTAGTTAGGGCCTAACTAACTAGCATTTTCCTTTCCTTCCATTTGGCCTCCTTCTCTGCCATCGACCATGAGTGATTCACCTCTAAAATATTTTCTCACCCTAGTGAACTAACACACAGATTGGAGGGAATCCCAATAATATCCCAATCCCTCTCTCAATGATCTCATTTTTGGAACTCCACTCTTGTAACTGTAACTATAGTAGCAACCACCATAGTAAAATTCCAACAGACCCCTTCTGAATTCAATTAAAATTGTTTAAACTTATGTTGGTAAAAACCCTCATCATGGATAACGAACAATTTGAAGCCAACTTGTTATATCTTGTATTTTCTTGTTTTATATACTTTCATGTGACCATTCCTTTTGTTTATTAGTCATACTCTCTTACTTAAATTTTGGGTAAGGACATTTAATTGGCCAGGCAGGGGTGTTATAGATACCATATGACTTCCGTATCAATTGTTTGCATGCTCACTCTTAACTTTTGAATGTATTTTGAACATTATGTTGAGGTTTATTATTATAATGGTGGGACAATGAAATTATCATTGGATGCACACTATTCTTTTTGGAGTGAGGACACTAATCTAGTAAGAAACTTCGTTTCTTTGTAGATTGTATCCTAAAACGTTTGCTCAAGAGATTTTTATTCAAGTTGTTTCACTTTGGTTATTGGAATTTGGATTCTGTGTGATGGATTTTCTTCTCGGTTCCTAAATGGTCCCAGAGCTGATATTTTATTGAAATGTGATTTATTAACTTAAAATTTTTTAATGCATGACTTTGAAAAAAAACCACTTTAAGCATATAAACTTTTAAGCATGAAGAACTTACAAGAAATTTGTAGCAAATAAGAACAACAAACATGCAAAGAATAGCGACACAAGAGATTGTTAACAGAGTTCGACAATCTTCAAGCCTACATCTTCAGGCCCTGGTCTTCAACGAGGAGGCCTTTGTATTAAATCTTCAAAGCCATAAAAATACATCAAAGTTACATTAAAAGGATCTCTGACTGGTCCAACTATGTTCTTCTCAACCTTAGAATTCCAATGCAACCATCGACTTAGAAAAAGACCTCCTACAACTTCCAAAATAAGCCTGCAAAGTTTTATCTTCAAATCTTCAAAGCTGCTCCAAAGCTCTTCTCTCACTTCTATCTCTCCCCTCCTTCACATTACATTACTGTGTATATACTACGGTGATCCAAATTGGTTATAACAATACATATAAATGGATTTAATTATGTGATAACCATATAACATATATGGTATCATTGTATTGGACTGACGATATATATATATATATATATATATATATATATATATATATATCGTAACACCATAATCCAAAGTTTTATCATAACCCTTGGTGCAATCACATTTTGATACATGGCATATTGTATTAATGCAACCAATGTTTTAATATAGAATATGTTATAACCCAAACCCATAGTTTTAAACCTTGTGGCATTGTCATTGAACTACATATCAAATATAACATATAGTTTTCAAGGGGGTATCACATTAGAGCCCATGACATAGTTGTTAACTTCGAGGCATATGACCAGACCTGCTCCGAGTGGTTATGTATTTGGTGGCTGTGACATGGATTGGTTGACCTGTGGAAATACATATATACCATTTATATATCATAATCGATTACTATGTGACCGGTGGTGGTAGAAACAAATGTTTGTTGTAACAAATAACTCTTATGGTTTTGAGATATGTTGACTACCAGGGAAAGTTTTAAGCATGGAAGTTTATCTTAAAGTTTAGAAAAATTGGCAAATCTTACTAGTCCCCAATATGTAAATTGTAAAAATTTTGATGATATTTTTTTAAAAATGTTTAGGTTTCTAATTACTTGATATTAGTATATATAAAATTTTGGGGATTTTTAGGGTAAAATAATTTTATACTATAAAATTTGGGCTAATCAATTTTAAAAAAAATGGAAATTGGCGAATCGTTTTTTTGGAAAAAGTATGGAAAATTAGCCCACTTGTGAATATTAGCCCCTAAAATTTTCCCTGTTGACTGCGCCATGAATGGTCCGTTGGAGATCCATTAAACATAGGATTTGGGTTGGTGGACCTTCCAAATATCGCGGGCTCCGCCAACTCACCCCCCAACCTTATTACAATACGAATTTAAATATACATTATGTGCCATTGTTTAATAAATCAAAGCTATGGTATAATGGTAAGCTTTCGCAATAATGCAACGGAGGTCATGGGTTCGACTCTGACCCATTCCAATTGACCTTTGGCTTGTACTTGCGCTAAATTTGACCTAGTTGACTACCACGTGTCATGATGTTGACACTACCACTTGCCTTGCAAAGGCCCAATTTTTTACCCATTTCCACAAACTTTGGAGTGCATTTTCTCCTTCATACATGGACCATTTTCGCCTGTTCAAGTTGCGTTAGGATTGTTTCTGCGAGATCTACATGATGGCACTAATTTCACTTGAATCCAACAACTTTGAATTTTTGACATTTTCTAGATCCTTGATGATCCATTGATTAATTTTGGGTCATTTCCTCCCCGCTGAGGCCTTTTGGACCACCAAAAGTATTAAGTTCCATAAAAAAATGTCAGTGTTGTTTTCCCGCTTGGTCAGTATCTGTCCACCCTATTCTGAATCTGTACATTTTACTCATCCATAAAATTGTCAGTAAACAAACAAATTGCAAAGTATGTCGAGTCCTTTTTCACCCACATCTACATTCATATTTTCTCCTAATATCCAAGCACCACTAAATAGTAATAAATCCATTAACAACATTGAAAGTAGTGACATAGATGAAACCATACCCTTGTTTTTCTTCATAGCTGAAACAAAACTCAACTTATCATGTTGGAATTCTTGTCGATGTACAATTTTGAATTCCTTAAGCATGTCTCTCTGTTTGTAATTAACTTTAATGATCTCATGCTTTGGTACTTTAGGTTGTACAACAACATTTTTACTAGCATAAGCTATTTGTTTTAACTATTTCACTGTGAAAAGAGATTTATCTGCTTTTATGGGGTGAGAATGTACAATATATTCAATTCCTTTCTTGAACAAGTTATATTGATTCTGTTCCTTGAAAAAGATCTCTTTCTAATCATATAAATATGGGCTACCCAAGACCAGCCCACATGTATCTATTTTTACCACATCACACATCACCTTATCCTTAAATTGAGAAGTCATTGCAAATGGTAACATACATTGCTTAGTCACTCACAATTTTTGGTTTCTTCTCATCCAAATTAAAGTATAAGGTTTATGATTTTATGTGGTTTTCAATCCCAATTTCTTAACCACTTTTTCTGAAATTAGGTTAGCTTGAGATCCACTATCTAGTAATGTGTTGATCTTTGTATGTTTCATAACAACCCTTATATGAAATAGCTTGTGCCTAGAACTATCAAAATCATTACCTTCATCAGATTTTCCGGTCATAACCAACGATGCGATATGTGCCTCATCACCTGAATTTGACCCTAGGTCCGTCGGTTTCACTGCTACCGCAACCTTTTGCTTCCCTTTTCTAATCCACTTCGGTTTCATTTCAGGATGCAATTGCCAACAATGGTCTTCATCATCGCCCTCTTTCTTGCAATGTTTACAAGATATATTTTCAACATCCATCTTACTGTAGTTTTCTTTCTTCGATTTTCCTTTTCCCTTGCTCTCCTTTATGGTAGTCGATTTTGATGATACCCCAAATGCTAATTTACCTTCTTTAATGTAAGTTGCTTGTATTGCCACTTCATCCAAGTTAGTAGGTCTGAACATAAATACAATATTGGGAACATACTCAAGAAATCCTCTTATGTATTTCATTAAAGTTTCTTGAGTATACAAAGGAATATCTAGCATCAACGCCTTCTTACGAAACTCATCTATATATTCTTGCACTGAATTAACTTTCCTAACTTTTAGTCCTTGCCATCTATTAAAGTTTTTTCCTTATATCCCAATGGATAGAATTTCTTTCTAAGTGTAGTAATAAAATCAAACCATGATGGAAAAATCTTACCGATATGCTGAGTACCTTCCTGTAACTTACCCTCCCACTAGATCAATCACGTGCTTGCTAAACGAAGCGATGCTAGTTTAATTTTGATTTCATGTTCAGTGATCCTTTGCACGCTACAGAAAACCTCCATTTGTCTGACCGAGTTATCAAGATTCTCAACATCAACTTCTCCATTATACATGGGTAGCGCGAAATTAACATCGAGCTTAAATAGCGGTTTCGAAGTTTTAGATGGAGTCAAGAGGGAAGTCATATGGTCTTTTTGATCGATTTCATCTTCTTTTCTAGATTGTGATGGTTGTCCTTCTTCATCCTTAGGTTTTGTGTCTTCACCTTTTCTTTCTTAAACTATCGATACATTTCTTTGTCCATGGCTTGCAAGGTCATGAAAGGATCCACAAAACCTGCATCAGATCCAAATGGATGATCACCACTTCCTTCTTCAGCCATCTCTTCTCCTCCAGCTGTCCTTCTTCTCGACCCAACTTCTGGATCTCCTTCAACAAGTTCTCCTTCACCAAGCTTTGATTTTCTCCCGTCTATCATCCACACTTAAAAATCATAATTATCAATTAAGATCTGATATCAAATGATCCCATAGCTGATCTTTTATTGAAATGTGATTTATTAACTTTTAATAAGCATTAATGCATGACTTTGAAAAACACCACTTTAAGCACATAAACATTTAAGTATGAAGCACTTATAAGAAATTTGCAGCAAATAAGAACATCAAACATGCAAAGAATAGCGACATAAGAGATTGTTAACGGAGTTCATCTATCTTCAAGCTTACATCTCCGGGCCTTGGTCTTCAACGGGGAGGCCTTTTTATTGAATATTCAATGCCATAAAAATACATCAAAGTTACACCAAAGGATCTCTGATTGGTCCAGCTATGTTCTGCTCAACCTCAAAATTCCAACGCATCTGACATCTTGGAAAAGACCTCCTACAACTCCCAAAATAAGCCTGCAAAGTTTCACCTTCAAACCTTCAAAGATGCTCCAAATCTCTTCTCTCACTTCTATCTCTCCCCTCATTGGCTTTATATTACCATATATATACTCTGGTGATCCAAATTGGTTGCAACAATACAACAATACATAGAAATGGATTTAATTTTATGATAACCATATATATATATATATAATATATATATATATATATATATACATATATATATATATTATATATATATTATTATATATACATATATATATATTATATATTATATATATTATATATATATATATATATATATATATATATATTATATATATTATATATATATATATATATATATATATATATTATATATATATATATCTATATATCTATATATAATATATATAATAGATATATATTTTGTTACGATATATATATATATATATCGTAACAAAATAATCCAAAGTTTTATCAAAACCCTCGGCACAATCACATTTCAATCTATAGCATATGTTATTAATGCAACCAATGTTTTAATATAGCATATGTTATAACCCAAACCCATAGTTTTAAACCTTGTGGCATTGTCATTGAACTACATATCAAATATAACATATAGCTTTTGGCGGTGGTATCACATGAGAGCCCATGGCATAGTTGTTAACTTTGAGGCATATGACCAGACCTGCTCTCGACGGTTATGTATTTAGTGGTAGTGACATGGATTGGTTGACCCATGGAAATACATATATCATATATATATACCATACTGATTGCTATGTGACTGACGGTGGTTGCAAAAAATGTTTGTTGTAACAAATAACTCTGACAGTTTAGAGATATGTTGACTGCGCCATGAATGGTTTGTTGGAGCTCCGTTAAACATAGGCTTTGGGTTGGCAAACCTACCAAATATGGCGGGCTCTGCCAAATCACCCCCCAACCTTCTTACAATACGAATTTAAATATACATTTTGCGCCATCATTTAATAAATCAAAGTTATGGTATAATGGTAAGGTTTTGCAATAATGCAACAGAGGTCATGGGTTTTCTTGTCACTTCCAGAGACAACAATGGATTTCTTACAAGACCAGTGCCTAGTAACATTTATCTTTATGTGTCTTATATGATCTTCAGGAAACCAGAGGCATCATATACATCTTATACACATAGTAATTACAAATATTCAAATAACAACATGGATTGGTTCCTTCATCCAAGGATATAAGCCATGTATTTCTGGTATCCTTTCACATATACAACTCACAAAAATATAGGTAAAGACTAGTGGAGGCCGAGCAATTCGAGGACTTGCAGTTTAATTAGCTTTTGCAGAGCAATGAAAGAAGAGAGGGAGAAAACCAACTCATCACATAGAGCTTGAAACCTCAAGAGTTCTATACTTATCTCAGTTAAAGATAGACATATGGATGTAAGAGGATTGGATGTTATGATTCATGAAGCACAAATTTAAAGATATAATCTCATAATTACATATAGGCATGTGCATTAACTAGTCAACACAAATGAATCCATAAGAACATATGAGATATTTCTGGCAGCTACAATTGCATGAAATCAGAGAGGAAATGTGAACATAATGGAAGTTTAATAGAGAAATAACATCCTGTAATACTCAAAGGTTGGAATCAACACTATTTCATTTATAATATGAAAGATACAAATCTGGAATTAACATAGTTTCAAAAATTACATCAGTTTTTCCACTGAATTCAGAACCCTCGTTAAGTGTTTCTTACTCCCTTTTATAAGGATAGGGAGAAACGAAGAATTACAAAATGTCTCAGGAGAACCTCTAGCTACCAACATGGCTAGCTATCTTGGTGCACTGGCTCTGCCGCCTCCCATTATTACAACAGAAAGATGCCTTGCTTAGAATTAAAACAACATTACAATCTCAATCAAAAACATAAAAACATAATTCCTAATGAACTGAACTGATGGTCATGTAAATATATCCTCGCCACTCCTCTTCGCTAGCCTTTGGTTGTAAACATGTCTCCTCTAAATGACACCTCGTAATCTCTCGGTAGGTTCCTTGTCTCTTTTGGCCTGAACCATTTTACTTCTTGTTTTGCAGGAACCGGGAGTGACACATGTGATGGTTATAACAGATTCACGTCACAATTTTCGACTCATCCAACCTTGTAGTCTCCCTGTGAAACACTATCGAAGCCCTGTTATGCCTCGTGATACTGTTTTATCATTGAAATGGGGGTTCTTGCCATCAACCCTTTTATACTTAAAAACATCATAAAACAGGCAAGTTCCAATCCCCTTTTGGCTCCATATGCTTTAGCCCCTATTTTCATTCCTTCTCATATGACCGAGGGCACTGACCTGGTGCTTAGCCGAATATTGGAGATCGACGATCGCAACTTTCCTAGACCATGTCTCTAGTTGCACCCTCCTCTCCTTTGCGATTGCGATGAGCAAGGACTGCTGATCATCGATTTGCGAGATGAAATCATGTCTTTCCATGTGTCACCTTGTGAGTGGTGACACGTGTCATCCTATTTTGGCCCCATTTGACCCCTTAAAACTCCAAATTTTCATGCCACGTGTCCTCCATACCACCACGTCATGTTGATGTCAGCTGCCATGTATCTTTCTCAGGACTAATCCTGTGTTGCCATGTGGCCCTACTGGAGGAGAGAGAAAGAGCCTGCTTTTCTTTGTTTTTTCACAGCAATCCTTTGTTAAATGTTTTTTGGCCCTCCCGATGCTTTCCACTATCATATCACAACATCCCGATATCACAGTGTTTTGGAGTTGTAACCTTGTCGGCACGCGGATCGCCTATTTGCGATGCCTTAGACCTGCTGATCGCCAATATGCCTAGATTGTAGGAACCTCCGATTGTGATTTATGATATCGATGATCGCTAATCGCTGATCTCACTATTCTTCCCTGTTGCTACTTCAGGAAAAACGTCGATTTGCGATTGCGATGACCATGGGCCTTTGAAGTTTGCGGTCGCTGATATTGACGATCGTTGAGTTGCTCTGTCCTTCCCTGCCACTGCTCTTAGGAAACTTCGATTGCGATTAACCTCCCCTTGGTCTTTTTCTCTTTGTTTTATGGCTTTCAAAGGGTATGTTCAATCTACTCTACCTACCATTGGAAATCTTATTCCAAGCGCTATCGAGTGGAGAGGACCTGATTTATCTTTGAGAGCTTTTGTGGCTTGAAAAATGGCTTCAAAATTTACTGTTATTTGGCACTTGGGACAACTAAAAACTCATAATGCAGTGAGTGACAACTTTGGCTCTAACTGGGGATAGTGCCTTGCTAGCAAGGTGCTGAGAATCTACAGACCAATAGCCTTCTTTCCATTGGGCATGGAGTCATCATAAAAACTAAAAAATTAACCGATTGACTGCAAACTGACTAAATGATTGTAAGATTTACTAACTGACTGACTTACATAGCTAAAAAAAAGTAAGAAAAATAAAAAAAATTGACAGCACATCACCAAATTCTTAGGGCCTTCTCCTCGGGCTTCAAACTTGAATGACAATTGTCCATACCTACTGAAAATATATATACTAGGTGATCTCTTCTCTCCAATGCAGCCAGTTAAGAAAATGGTTACTTGACTGAGTTCTGCTCATGATTCTTATGAGCAGGTAGAAGAAAAGAAAGGGAGTGGCAACTCAAAATTCAACTGATTTTGAAAATTAACCTTCCAATGACACCATTTCAACATCAGGGTATTGGACCTTATTCCATTGTTCTCCAGAAATTCAGCAATTAAAACCAAGATGCACCCCATAAAATCTTTGGAAAAAAAATTAATATGTGTTCCCAACTTGGTAATTGCTGCTCAACTCTTTTAATCTCCTCCATGAATCTTGTAATTGAGTTACTGAACTCCTTACCTACTTCTATAAATCATCTGAACTACTTTATAATCAGTTCAAAGTTTAAACGCACAGTTAAGCATTCGAAATTCACATTCCTTGTTGTTTGTAGCCAAAGGAGCAATGTGTCAAGCTCTTCCACGTTGTTGGTTGCCTCAAACTCCAGCTTGGATGAGAGGGGTATCAAGCTACCCTCGGGATGTACCAACAATACTCCTACTCCATTTCCATCTTTGGGATTTTCTCCGTCAAAGTATAATTTACACACTTGGTTTTCATCTGCGTGTTGGTGGTCTAACTACATCATTAGAAGTACTTGTGTTTCTTCTAAGATGGTTTCATCTTCTTCTAAGAATAGGAAGGAGATGTCACTTCTTTTCCATACGCTGGAGAATTTTTAGAACCTTTAGGTGAGGTCATATTTTTTACAAATCTGGACTCTCTGTACAACCTCCTTTCTTTGCCTCCAAAAGTGGGAATAGTGTCATAAGTTAGATATAATTTTATAGAGCCCCCACCTTGGAACCCCAAGACTTAGATAGGAGCATGCTGAATCGAGGGGGAAGATCTTCCACTACTATGTCCATAACTATGCTCTTTATATGGATCTGAGCCAGGTTTACCACCAAATCTTTTATCATTCCCACATATTTGACCCTCTTAGAGTCAAAGGAGTATAGGTCCTTGTAGGATATGGTGATCTGCAAGCCGAGTTGTTCCATCACGACCAAGGGCATGAGGTTATGTGAGGCTCCAGATTCCAACATACAGTTATGCAATAAGAGGTCATGGATTACCAGGGTCAAATAGAAGGGTGCAGTGGAAGAATCAAGTTATTCAACATGAGGCCCAAAAACAACCATTGGTCTTTCTTCTTGAAGGTTTAAACAATCATGGGTCTGTATTGGAGTGGATGGAAGCATAAACTGAGAGATTTGGGCTTTATAAGTGGGTTGTGTTAGCAGTTCAATTAGAGGAACATGAATATTTACCTTTTCGAGTTGTTTTTGAAGATTGTATGTAGACTTGTTAATTTTAGGTATGTTCCATGCTTGGAACAATTTATTTCAATTTTCACAGTTAGCTCCATATCTTTTCCAGATTAGCAATCACATCAGCATTAAAGTAAATTGCATATAGAACATAAACATAAATCGCAGAAGACAAGCCAAGACAAGAGGACACAAGATGTGGCACTAGCCAGGGACAAACCCCAATGTGGGGAAACCCCTGATCAATTCTTTTTATGTGTTCTTCAATAGTTCAGCAGAGAGAGCGAGAGAGAGTATGTTTACAACAGAAGTCAACACTTTAACTTATCTAGATAAGAGCATAGATCATCTCTAAGAAGATGATACATGAGATCAGTTGAAGACATGCTGCTTCAACTGATTCTCCAAGGTGACTCCTTCACCTATCGTTGTGCTTCATTTCGTCATCATGCTGCACCTCACCGCACTGCACCATGTTGCACCCATCATCACTATGTTTCATCTCATCACACTTCATTAATCATGATTGTACCCATCATTGTACTACATTATGTGCCATTGCTACACCATGTTTCCATCCTAACCTATGTGTTGGCTGCACCTTGCTTGCTTGTTGTCCCTAGCGTGCTTGTTGTCCTTAGCATGCTTGTTGTTGCATGCTAGTTTTAACATTGCATGCTTGGTGTATTTGCTGCTAAGTACCATACAATTGTTCCAATGTTAGTTAGATGTCCCTAACATGCTACTCTCCTTCGGAGACAGATGCTCCGGCTGTTCCGGCAGTTCCCGACAGTTCTGGCTGTTCCTGACAGTTCCGACAGTTCCGATAGTTCCAGCTGTTCCCGACAGTTCCGGCAGTTTTGGTTGTTCTAGCAATTCCTGACAGTTCTGGAAACTTTGGTACTTTCTGGTAGTTCCAACAGTTCCGGCATTTCCGACTATTCCTGAAAGTTCCGACAGTTTCCACTGTTTCCGCTGTTCTGGCAGTTCTAGATGTTCCAGTTGTTCCCAGCAGTTCCGGCAGTTCTGGTAGTTTTGGCAGTTCCGACAGTTCTGACAGTTTTGACAGTTCCAGCAATTCCGGCAGTTCCGGTTGTTTCGATTGTTTCGGTTGTTCCGACGGTTCCGGTTGTTCCGACAGTTCCAGCTGTTCTAGCTTCTACCCTCTGGATTAGGGCAACATTATCCCTTAGGATCTCTCCTCCTACTAAAACCCAAAGACAAGTAGAGAGGAAGAGATCCCAAGTGTGTTGAAATTACTTGAAGGCCACCTCTATCTATACTAGAACGTTGAGCACAAGTGGGGTTTATTTGGTTGTTGGCCGACCTTGACGAAATGTCCTATAACACAAATAAATTCATATCTCCATGAATACTTATTGGAATAGGATGATCTTTAGATCAATCCTACACCTCTCGATGAGAGGAATCCAAGAAAAATATTATCTTCCATTAATAAGATGACCCACATGGAGTTTTGCCCTAGTTGCCAATTTTAACACTCCTTCTCAACTAGGGAGAACTCCATCCACTGATCCATATGTCCGACTGTACTATCTCTGCCATCAGTTCCCTGCACTACTCTGCTCTACTCTGATCTGCTGGGCTCTGCTCTGCTCCACTGAACCATGAAGAAGAAGAATTGATCGAGAGTGTCTCATACCATTCTCTACTGACCCGAAGTCAGTTTCATCTGAAAAGAGAGTGTCACATCACTCTTACTGACCCGAATTCAGTTTTATTGATCTCAGATCAATATCACAAGAGAGTGTCTCAAACCACTCATACTGATCCAAAATCAAATTCATTGATCCCAGATCAATGGAGGCCATCCTAGCATAGGGAGTATGGTAAATACAACGATGCATCCATCGATAGTACTACTATGGTCCCTAACCCCATTTCCCTACTCATTGATTAGATGAGAGGTACTTCCCATGAGTCCTAGACTGCATGGGCAAGATGCCTCGACAAGAGAACTAATCATCCTGTCCACAGGAGAACGAATCATCCTGCCCCACAGTCGCCACATGAGAACTAATCATCCCAGCCCACAGGATAACTAATCATCCTGTTACACATTTGCCACCGGAGAACTAATCATCTTGACCCACAGGAGAACTATTCATCCCGTTCCACAATTGCCATGGGAGAACTAATCATCCCGGCCCACAGGAGAACTAATCATCCTGTTCCACAGTCGCCATGGGGTATCACAGGGGAAGGTTGAACCTATCATCCTGTACATAGCGCACCACCAGGGGAGGGTGAGTCGCCCTGGGGTATGTTGCTCTAGTAAGTACCCCAAGCCCCCCAGAGCTACCAGAGCTCAATGCATGAAAAATGCAAGACCCTTATAAGAAGGTCTCTCAACGACTCCAAGTCATTCGGGAAATTCATAGATTTGACCTTTCCCCGGGGCTTTGAAAAAAATTTTGCGACCTGTACATCAGTCTCAATGTGATGGAGCCTCCTCGCTCATCGACTTACCATATCCCAGATAAGGCAGTATCTGATGTCTACCTGTTGGAGCAATCATCGAATACGAGATTCCTCAATAATTTAATCCCTCCTTTGGTTGTCACAGAGAATCACAGTGGTATTCATCATGTGTAAAAACAACTCACTTAAGAGCTTCTGCAACCATGCAGCTTCACATGAGATCATACGCATAGCTATGTATTCAGTCTCGGTGGTGCTTATAGAAACTGAGTTCTGCTTCTTTCTCATCCATGATATCGAAGCAAAATCCAAAGAGAACCAGCACTGAGAGTGCTCTAGTGATCCTCCACACTGCTTGCCTAGTCAGATTCGAATATCGTGCAGTTTCATATTTCCGATAGTGTATCTCAATCCATGAGAGACTGTGCCTTGAAGATATCTCAATCAATGCGAATGAGTTTATGAAACTCAGAGGCATTTCCCAAATCTGGTCCGACATCACTACCATATAACTTTTGAAAGTTAAAATCCTCGAGGTAGTCATAGCTTGCAGTTTATCATTCCAGGTCTGGAATCCAACTCCCTCTTACTTCTACAAATGAGAGGGTCTGCACCTATCAAAAATAGGTCGCCCTCATAAGGTTCCGATATGAGAGGTCTATCATCTATAACCTTCGGGTAATTATTTGGATCAGTTTCACTCCTAGAGAATCTTAGCTTCATCAGACAGCTATCAATCCTCTCATACTATGCCCAGGGTGTTTTGCTTCAAGCCATAGAGGGCTTTCTCCACCTGTATACATGAGATTCTCGATCATGAATCTCAAACTCCTCGAGTTGTTCCAAACCTATGGATCTGCTGCATGAGGGGAATGGACCCCTTATAAGATTTTTCTTCGGTACATCTCAGACATGTACCTTCATGCTCTACTTGAATTCAGACATCCCTATCACCATCTGACTCACATC
Source organism: Pinus taeda (assembly GCA_000404065.3). Classification (NCBI taxonomy): domain Eukaryota; kingdom Viridiplantae; phylum Streptophyta; class Pinopsida; order Pinales; family Pinaceae; genus Pinus; species Pinus taeda. The sequence continues at coordinate 232,293 of APFE030374197.1, forward strand.
AGGTATGGCCCCATAGGTAAACCTCTAGTGTTATAGATGCAATATGTCAATTAACATGATCCCCAATGGACCATCCTGCGACTTGATAGAAATTGCCAACCCAGAACCCATGAGAAAAAGCATCTTTGAAAATTCTATTTTTTTTTAGCGCGTACCTTTCTATCAATGAATGCCACCCTGAAACCTTTGACTTCCATTTCTGAGATGGACACTAGGTTCTTCTTGCGATCAAGTACATAAAAGAGATTATGTAAATGAATCGAGTTACCCTCATTCAATTGAGGGTTAACATTTCCTACACCTTGTTATAGACATATTTGGGCACATCAACCCCAAACTTATATGTCGATAAACTAGGGCTCATCAACCCCTAAAAGAGTTGTTTCATCCCCTAAAAGAACATAGTCATCTGATTACATCATTCCCCAAAAGTTCCACCTGAGAAACCATCCAGAAATGGCCTAAACTGAACCATACTGACTGCTCCACTGGCAAAGTGCGATGCATACTAAATGGTACACTGCCAAGGTGCAATGCATACTATTTGGGCCTTCTATAGGGTGCGATGGGCGAGGATGGACAAATGTCCGAGATAGTTTGCTAGGTGGTTGCTCATGGAATCTTCTAGAAACTTCTCCTATGCCACTTGCCTCTCTGAATTCGCCCATCAATGAGTAAGAGATCGAAGAAATATTTAAGTGGAACCAATTGTAACAAGTGGAATGACACTAATCAAAACCCCATGGATGACTCACACCCTTGCACACATCTATAAATGGATCCCCCATCTAAGAGATCTAGAGGCTGGAATATTGTGAATTGTAAAGAAGTGCTGATAGTTTGTAATTGAGGAAAGAGCATTGTATTGTTGGTGTGATCTTGCTATTTCATGAGGTGAAGAGGGATTGAAGCTGGGAGGATGATGCTAGATCAGACAACTAGGTTGTAATTCTCCCTTCTATTAATAAAGTTCTTCAAGTTTTCTTCCATATGATTTTGCAATTGTGAATGTTATCATTTGTGAATGCTATCATTTATTCATTATGCATCTGATTCTGTAATGTTTATGTTGTAATAGATCACGATGCTTTGACAGTTCTGTGTTGCTGTACTTGTGCAGGTACTCTCCAAGAAGGTTAAGTACGGGGAGTAGTTGCAAGTTCTGTCAAGGGAGAGAGAGATCAAGCAAGGGATTAAGCGGAAGTTCTAGATTGGTTCCATTATCTTCCTCTTATCTGTTACACATAGAAGAAATCGTTGAATTGCTTTAAACTTTTGTTTCTAGGGTAGTTTCCAAACCTAGAGGGCTAGTCGTTCAACAAGACACTAGTTTTGCTAGAAACACACCCTTTCTGGGATAGGTGGCATTGGCTCCAAGTATAATCCCACGATTGTTTTCCATCTTTACCAAATTAGAGAGTGCACCCATCTATCTGATGAAATGCCTTGAAGCACTACAATCAATAAGCTAGATTCCCAAAGAATTTGATGGAGAGGGCCAATACAAGATAATGCTTCTTTATCTTATCAGAAACAACATTTGATTCTTCATACCTAGGGTTCCTTGCTTTCTTTGAAGAGTCGGCCATTTCCTTGATGACTGCATTACCTGTCATTCCTTTGATCATTGAAGATGTCCCTGGAATGATTGTTATCATCATCAAGTGATGTGTCCCTACCATTTGGACACTCCTTCACATAATGGCTGAACTAGTTGTCTGCCTTTCCTTCCACCTTGAGATCTGGTCTTCCAATGAAGTGATCTTTAGGTAGGCCATATTCCGCTACGCTATTCTGATAATATTCTCTGCTTCTACTTCACCCTTGGTAAGAGGGATGAGGAATCCATTGATCCTTCTTTCCTTTCCCAATTGTCTTCGATGATTTCTATTTCACTCTTGCTTGGGCATTGGCTTCACCTTACCTCTGATACCATGTTAATTTTAGGTATGTTCTATGCTTAGAGCAATTTATTTCAATTTTCACAGTTAGCTCCATAACTTTTCCAAATTAGTAATCACATCAGCATTAAAGTAAACTGCAAATAAAACATAAACATAAATCGTAGAAGACAAGCCAAGAAAAGAGGACACAAGATGTGGTGCTAGCCAGGGACAAAACCCAATGTGGGGAAACCCTTGATAAATTCTTCTTATGTGTTCTTCAATAGTTCAGCAAAGAGAGAGAGAGAGATAGTATGTTTACAACAAAAGTCAACACTTTGACTTATCTAGATAATAGCATAGATCATCTATGAGAAGATGATACATGAGATCAGTTGAAGACATGTTGCTCCAACTGATTCTCCAAGGTGACTCCTTCACCTATCATTGTGCTACATTTCGTCATCATGTTGCACCTCACCAGACTGCACCATGTTGCACCCATCATCACTATGCTGCATCTCATCATGCTTCATTAATCATGATTGTACCCATCATTGTACTGCATTATGTGCTATTGTTGCACCATGTTGCCATCCTGACCTATGTGTTGGTTGCACCTTGCTTTCTTGTTGTCCCTTGCTTGTTTGTTGTCCCTAGCATGCTTGTTGTTGCATGCTTGGTGTATTTGCTGCTAAGTACATGCAACTGTCCCAATGTTAGTTATTTGTCCCTAGCATACTGCTCTCCTTCAGAGACAGATGCTCCAGATGTTTCGAAAGTTCCCGACAGTTCTAGCAATTTCGTCTGTTCCCAGTAGTTCCGACAGTTTCGGCAGTTTCGGTTGTTGTGGTTGTTCTCGGCAATTCCAGCAGTTCCTGGCAGTTCAGGCAATTCCCAACAGTTTTGACAGTTCCGGTAATTCTTACAGTTCTGACTATTCCTGACTGTTCCCACAGTTCCGAGCAGTTCCGACTGTTTCGACAGTTCCGGATGTTCCGGATGTTCTAGTTGTTCCTGGCAATTCCAGCTTCTGCCCTTTGGATTAGGGCAGCATTATCCCTTCGGATCTCTCCTCCTACTAAAACCTAAAGATAAGTAGAGAGGAAGAGATCCCAAGTGTGTTGAAATGACTTGAAGGCCACCTCTATTTATACTAAAACGTTGAGCACAAGTGGGGTTTATTTGGTTGTTTTCCGACCTTGACGAATTGTCCCATAACACAAATAAATTCATATCTCCAAGAATACTTATCGGAATTGGATGATCTTTAGAACAATTCTACACCTCTCGATCAAAGGGATCCAAGAAAAATATTAGCTTCCATTAATAATATGATCCACATGGAGTTTGGCCTTAGTTTCCAATTTTAACAAGACTACCGCTTTTCTACACCTCCCAGCTCTACCTCTCTTTCTTTACCACTAGTAGTTCTTATTAGAATCGGTGCCTTCTCATTTACTATTTCTTCTCTATCTTGGCACATCTCATGGTGAGCCATGGTTTCCTATTCCCATTTAGAAAAGGAGGAACACAAGTTTCCCAGTTGTTGTAGCAGCTACAACCACCATCCAAAATTTTGGCCTGCACTAATTTCAGAGCATCCCTTAAGCGTTTCACTTGATCACTGTACACACTGGGGTTCACTCCATGAGCTCGTGTGAGTCTTTTCATCCCCCTTGCTTGTCCATTTCATTCATGTTTATGCATGATGATGCCTTCTAGTTGATGATTCTCTACATTAAGCTTGCAACTAGCATGGAATTCCATTTGGTCCATCACTGTAATCATCATTTTTTGGCTTCTTCAGTAAGCCTTCTACTACGATGATTTTCTATAAAGCACTCCAACAACCATGGGATTCCTCCCAAACAACCAATCATCATGTTGACCCTTATTTGACATCAATAGCAACACTAACACAACCACCCATACACCATCAAATGTCCCACATAGATTAAATTATAACTTTGCAAAAGATATGCATAATGAATTTGAAATGTATTTTCTTTGAGAATTGACTTTATTTTTGGGACTCATATATCTCAACTATGTGTAGAAATTTTCATCTCTCAAACCAAGTACATCAAATAAAAGTTGAAGAAGTTCAAAATGGAAGATTGCAAACCTATGAGTACTCCTATGGTCACCGGATACAAGTTGAGTAAAGAATATGAATCCAAGAAAGTGTATCAAAGACTCTATAGATCAATGATTGGAAGCTTACTTTGTGTGACAACTTCATGACCAAATGTGATACAAAGAGTTGGATAGTTTGCAATATTTCAAGAAGCACCAAAGGAAACACATGTTCTACCAATGAAAAGGATCTTCAAATATCTCAAAGGAACAACAAAATTTGGAATGCGGTATCCAAAAGGAAAGGAATTGACACTGGTAGCTTACATATATGTAGATTAGGTAAGAAGCATAGATGACAAAATAAGTACAAAAGGAGCATCATTATACTTGGGAGATTGTTTAGTATCTTGGTCAAGAAAGAAGCAATCTTCACTATCCTTGTTTACAACAGAAGAAAAATATCTTGAAGCTGCAACATGTTATACTAAGGTTCTTTGGATGAAGAAAAACTTGCAAGGCATACAAGTAAAATATGATGAGAATATTTCTATACTTTGTGACAACACCATTGCAATAAACAAATACAAGAATCAAGTCATTCATTCCAAGACCAAGAATATTCCAACGAAGTTTCATTTTCTAAGGTAGAAAGTCCCATAAAATAATATCAAGCTATACTATGTTCATACAAAGGAATAAATTGTAGACATCTTCACCAAACCACTTCCCAGAGAGACATTTGAGTATCTTAGGCAGAAACTGGGAGTAATTTTTGCTCCAAACTGATTTGCACAATCTTCAGCAAAGAAAGACAAGGGAAGAGATAGTGTCAAAGAGAGCTACCCTTTTCCATTGATGTCAAAGGTGAAGATAAATATCAAGAAGCACGAAGCTAGGGGGAGTATGATGGATGCCATAAATGATAAAGAGGGAGATCATTGAAATAATTTTTCATTGATTTCAAAGGCTATCCAAATGAAAGAGAATGTTACATATTCAAATAATACATTTTGTTGGAAATATTATCAATACTGAGAGAGTGGGTAAATCAATATTGGACACTTTTAAAAATTGTTTCAAGCTTCAAAGAAAACATGCAAATAACACTTATCAACAACACATTAATTTATTCATAAAACATATCTTAAATAGTTTCAATGTTTACAAATAAGAACTTAAAGGAGACAACAAACCCCTAGTTTACCAACACCTATTGGAAGGAGGCACCAACCCCCTAATTTGCGGGCTTCAACATGAAGGAAGTTGAAACTCCCTTGTCTTTCTCCACCCTACCACCCTTTTTTTAATAAAGAGAAGTAAGGACTCTCATACCAGGGATATTGACCCTCTCACATACATTGCACAAGAGAAAAATCCACAACAATACCTGATGTCCAAGGTGTAGGCCTATGACAACCTTCTAACTAGAGCTAAAAATTTTCAAAAAGTGTACCAAAACCCTTTTTTAAAATGTGTCAAAAAGAGCTTGAAAAACTGTGCCAAAACCCTCTAAAATTGTTCCAAAAACCCTTCCATATATAGCCTCTCCAATCTGACCTCTCCTCACTTATAGTTCATGAGATATGAACCCATAAACCCTTCTTTTCTTCGCTTGTTTAAACATATCCGAATTTTCCTTGATCGAATTATTAAAATGCGTCCTCCTCCTGCCTATATATTATATATATATATATATATATATATATATTATATTATTATATAATGTCTTTTGAGGTCCAAACTATCATTGTGGGTCTAACTTGTAAAAGGTAACATAATTAAGAAACTTCAAAAAATCATATCTCCTCAACTGTGAGGAGTCGTAGGGAGTGCCACATATTGTTGAAAAGGTCTCAAATAAGATTTCCAACCATCTATGTTATGCTTCCATTTTAGCTAGGTAAATGGAGTAAAAATGCATTCATAGAAAGGGATTTAATTTCTCTTTCTCTTGGACATCCTTTGATATCAACGACAACTTCTTTCAACACATTTGGAAATATTGTTTTTGGATTTTTGATGCCCCCTTTGAATACCCTATTTTTTAATGCATTTTTACTCCATTTACATAGCTCAAATGTAAGTATAACATATATGGTTGGAAATCGTATTCTAATACCTTTCTAGTGGTATATAGAAATCCCTCTAACTTTTCATCGTTGACGAGAAATGATTTTTCGAACATTCACAATACATTCTACCGATTGCACAAACTAGTTCAACTTGTGGATAAGTCAGCCTAGTCTAGACCTTGAATGCACTATAAATAAGTACAAGAAGGAGAATTTTAATTCGCTCACTCAAGAAAGTTTGGATCTGTTCAAACAAGTGAAGAAAAGGAATTTTGAGGTTCATACCTCATGAACTAAAAGTGAAGAGGAACTGATTTGGAGATACTTTCTCGGGAAGGATGTTTTGCACATTTTTAAGGGTTTTTGGCTTATTTTGGAAAGTTTCTTTGCCTCATTTTGGAAGGATTTTCGGCACACATTTTGAAAGTTTCTAGTGCTCATTAGAAGGTTTCATACAAACCTGTTCATAAGGTCCAAATTATGTCCCCTTTGAAGGTTGAATTTTAGATTTCTGTAGAGGGCAGAATTCTATTGTGGAATACTGAATTTCGGGCATGTCTTGAGAGTAGTGACCAATCCCTATTGAGGATAAATTTCAAGACCAAAGTTATGGTACAAATAAGGAAGAAATCAAGCTTGTTTTGAGGGCCAAATTTTAGTGTGTTTGAAGGCAAGTTTTATGTCTATTTTGAATACCTAATGTTATTCCCTCTTAAGGAGGTAAAACCTTGTGGAGGAGGTAGAGTTCTAGAAGTTGAGTTCTGATTGCTTGAGCATTGATTTTAAGTGCATTGAAGTTTAAGTCATGTTTTCAGGCCCGTTGAGGCCAATTTTTGCTGATAAGCATGCCAAGTTCAAGGATCATTTGTTGAGGGTAGTTTTTTTTCTAAGAAGTTCATGTTTGGGAAATTGAGTGCTTCTGTAAAGGACAAAGGAGCAGTTGCTAGGAGGGTAGAGTTTCTTTCACTAATATTTACTCATGTACAAGATTTGGTGTTGATGAATCAAGGAATGGGTGCTTTCTTTTAGTTGGTGATGATAAACCAAGGAGTTGGTGCTTCATTTCAATTGGTGTTGATAATCCAAAGAATTGATGCTTCCTTTAAGGTTATTTCTCCTTGTATTTCTATAAGAATTTTGATGGATTATATGTGGTCTATATGGTTGTACTTTCATGAGTATTTTTGTGCTATTATGTTGGTTATGTATGTGTTTTATGACAATAGCTAGGTGTGGCTCTCATCATGTTTTTATTTGTAATTGAATGATCAATGTATCTATGACCTACTGGATGGAATGGAAGTTGATGTGTTGAGGCATCAAGAGTTCTTAGCGATTCTCAGCTAAGTATGAGACCCATATGCTCAGAAATGTTATTTACACCTGTAGATTACATATTCGCAATATGTTTGATGAAATGCATGTCATGTCTAGTAGGGTTCTAGTCAAGGTCTTCAACAAGTATTTTATTTAGTATTGTCGTTTCCATGTTATTTTATTGATCATATGAGATGGTTCAATTTTGGGCAGTGACATGGTCTCTGGGCCCGAAAAAGTGGCTCAAATCTCGGAGTTGTTGGCATAGCACTGACAAATTTAGTCTCTGGTCACCAGCAAGCAAGCTCGTGAGAGCGACTGAGGCTTAAGTTGTCCAAAAGTTCAGTGGGACCCAAGGGCAAGTTGTCTAAAGTATTGGATTAGTTCCTAAGGGTCATGTAGCTAATGTTGACTGTATGTATGGTGTGTTTCTATCGGCTCCACTTCCTTAACGTGACTTAGGAGGTAAAATCATATCATAGTGGCCTCTCATTGCATGATTACCCCGGCTGGCTGGTTACTTGGGTAGATGTGGGAGGAGGGTGTTACAGAGTGGTATCAGAGCATGGTTCACCCCTGGGACTGGATGGGCTATGTGTCGGTCATGCATGCATGTCAGTTGTATGTTTGTCTCTCACAATTGTGTTCCATGTGCTTGTTGCATTTGCATGATGTTGTTCATGGTTGAAATGATGTCGTCATGTGAAACTTGATGTTTTATCATGGAATGCATCATCGTGAGCATATGACAGGTTACATGTTGATTTATGTCACTTACATGTATCGTTGTAGTATGCCTGGTTACATTTTTGTATGCTTGGTTACATTCTTGTATGTTTGATTACATTCTTATATGCTCAGTTGCATGTATCATTATTGTAGGTTTGATTTCAAATATCGTGCATCCATACTTGATCATACATGTTTAAGAATATGTGTGGAAGGTTATGCATCACTTATGCATGTTCATGTTTGCCTATGGTAAAGTGTATAGTGACGCAATGATGGTGGTTGTCATGCATGAGGTCATGGCGTGTGTTGTTATTGAGGTCATGCATTGATGATTGGATCCTAGCTAGAATAACAATTGCATGGTCATATGCTTATGTTTTATGTTTCTATATGTTGTCATGATTATGTTATACATGTATCACACTAATTTGTTGATCTTGCAGACAAGGCATCCTCTCCGAGCTATACTAAGGTATGTTGGTTTATTGTGATTCGGTTTAGCTGACATGATACATCTTGTAGGAAGAAATATCAAATGGCTAGAAGGATGGTTGACTAAAAATACTTTCCCTATGAATTCGAAGAGAAGTATGGTGTTAGGAACTCTTCTGATTTGGCAGTTACATTGAGAAGCTTAAAGGAAGAAATAAGGGGTTGTAAGGTAGATAATGAGAGAATCATACAGGCACAGGAAAAGTTAGTAGAGGTAAATGATGTGATACTTCAGAGCTTGTCAAATTTGCAGCGACAGGGACCACCTTAGATTAGCCATGAGTAGGAGGTTAGAACTAATGTAGCATATGGTAGTAGATTGCAAGGTGGTCACAGTTCAGATAGAGATGACACAATCAGAGATGGCAGATTGTTGCACACTATGGATAGGAGAGGGGATAGACACATGCATGATTCTAGTTCTAATTTGGATAAGCACTATGATCGTCATCGATATCACCCTTACAAGAGAAGTGATAAGGGGTACTTTCCCGATGAGTTTTAGAAAGAAAAGACACCTACTTTTGATGGATAGGTAAAGAAACCACAAGATGTAGAGGCATGGTTGCTAGGTAGGAAGAAGTTCTTCAAGTTGCATGACTATTCAGAGAACATGAAACTAGAGTGGCTACATTCAGTCTCAGAGGAAAAGTGGAGATTTGGTGGGAAGACATGAGGAATGTTAGAGGTATAAATGAGGAAGATTTGGCTTTGAGTGAATTCGAGTGCCTATTCAAGAAGAAATACCTATTAGAGAGATACTTTGATGAAATAGCAAAGGAATTCTATGAGCTAAAGATGGGACCCATGATAGATGATGAATACAGTAGCAGGTTCTTGGAGTTGTTGAGGTATGTGCCTTACCTTAAGTAGGAGAAGGCTAAGATTCAAAAATTCGTTAATCGATTACCGTTTTCATTGAAAGATAGGATCAATTTCGGCGAGCCTAGATCATTAGAGGAGGCCATCCTGAAGGTGAACCATTGCTATGAGCAATCGAAGTGTAGGTCTGAGATGAAGCTAGTCTAGAAAGGCAATGTTAGGAATAAAGGAAAATGGGACAAGAAGCGGGTAAGACCACAAGATTCAAGTAACAAGGAGAATGATGCACCATATAAGAAGAGGGTGTGAGAGATGACATAGTCTCGAAATTACATGGAAAAGAGACTCCCCTTGCTATGTGGAAGACCCTCAATGAGCTATTCGAAAATAGAAATGAAGCCAAGAAACTTGATCTAATGAACAAATTGAGGATTGAAGACAAAGGGTATGAGGTAGTCTTCAAAGATGGGAAGGCCTACCTCAAGCATCTTGCTTCATGTCAAATCAAGAAATTTGTTGTCAGGATCGAGAGCCTCTACACATTAGAGGAATATGCATGCACTACCTTGAGGAGAAAGGTAGGGACTAGAGATGTGGTGGTTGAGAGGGAGCATGATTTAGCTCTAAAGAGGGAGCCTCGGCCAGTTGCAAGTTGGCCTAACTAGGAGGATGATAATGATGAAGAGGACCAGTTAGAGACCTCCAGTAAGAGGAGAGTTCGAACTAAGTGGGTAGAGGGAGCACATACATCCATACCTCCAAGTGTGAGGTGGGGCGATGTAGAGCCCTAGTCCCAAGAGTTACAGAAATGTGGGCAGGGTCCATTGAGGTGTTCTCCTCATGGATCATTACCTTGCTATGGGGTCCCACAATATTTAGTAGAAGGAAGATTTGTGTCAATCAGATATTGAGGAGTGCAGAGCAGTGTTAATAAGAGAGTAGGAGGCTCAGTTTCAAAGTCAACAACAACACAATTTTCCTAGTAGATAGTTGCAGTGTAGAAATTCCCACTGTAGATCAACAAATTATGCAATATACTAAAACACAATACAAGATCTACTTCTACAACACTTTGTGGAAGCTTAATAAAATTGAGCACGATCAATGAGAACACATATAATTGAGAATGAGAAATCAATCACACATAACACAAAAGAAATAACCTGGGGAAAGCCTCAGCCTAAAACCCCAACTCTGTATTATCATACAAGTGGAAAATAGTCACAGAATTACACTAAGCCTTAGCTTGGAAACCAACCAGCTCTCAGTATAATCCCTCTGCTGCTCATAGATAGTCAAAGGCCTCTCACAAACCTTCTCCTCTACCCTCCAAGCCTCCTATTTCCTTGCGCAGTTTTTCTTGGGGTCCAGTGCTTCCACACATGTGAATTCCCACCTCACACTGCTCACTTGGCCCAATAGTAACTGCGCAATCCTGAAGGATATAAATCCTTCTGCATAGATGAGTTTCCTTTATAGGAAAAATCCATCTAACTGATAGTACATTGTCCCTCCTCTGATGTCAACTGGGTCTCTAACTGAACTGACATGCATGAGTTCTTTATTAGAGAATATTCAGTTATCTGGAGAGCAGTAGTTACATGCATGCAAGCATTAACTAACTGAACTCACAATTAATACAACAAACTGTTTGAATTAATCTAACTGGACTTGACTCAGTTAACTAAGTCAACTAATTACAACTCAATATTACAACTCATCCTTATCTCTTTAATTGATGGATAAATTCCTCAATTAATGGAGAAATTGTTGCATGTCCCCACATAGGCTTCATGTTTGATTTTCCTTAACTAATTAACTCAAGATGAATTAATTAATTATTTTACAAACAACTGTTAAGATCAAATTGGAATTTTACTTCACTATTTTAGTTTGGGGATTGACTAAAATAGGAATCTATCCCGAACTATTATTTATAGCACTTCCATTTTTCATTCCTTGCTGCTATGTCCAACGTTGGTACCCGAACTGCTATTTATAACAGTGCTATTTTTAGCATTTCTTGTTGCCATTTTCAACATGCAAACGCAGTTGATTCAATGTTTTTTTTATGCTTCTTAGTTACAGATGTTGCAGTGGTAACAACAACACTGAGAGGTGTTTCATTCAATACATTCCACATGTGCATGATAGGGGTGATTGATAATCCCTTTCTTGCTTAGAGGAAGTGTTGAAAAATGCAGCAAGAAATTCTCAATTTGATTTTGCCTTAGTAAATTTGAGGAAATTCTAAATTCCAAATCAACGGATAGCTTGGATGAGTTAACTAAGGTGACATGGTTGTAGTCACTTAGTTAGCTTAATTAATTCAAGTTAGGGGAATGAATTTCAGTTGTATGTAGTGATTCCTAAATTTTAGGAGTCTAGGCTGAGTTAATTTCATTTGTAAAAAGCTAAACTAGTTCTAATTGTTAATAAAACTAGTTGGTAGTCAGTTAAGTAGTGGGACATCAGTCTAACTCAGAGATCATCTAGTTAACTAATAAATCATCTAATAGTTAGCTCATGCATGCAAAGAATACAAGTTTCCTAGTTGTGGTGGAGTTTCCAAGGCAGTTAACCAGTAGTTGTAAAATAGTCGAGTGTAGAAGTGTTACATGAGGTTAGGTGGACAATCCTTGGGAATTGCACAATCAATTAGAGGAATTCCCTAAATAATAGGGACCCAATTACTTAGGAATTGCACAAGGAAATAGGGGTGTGGTGTGCTATTGTTGTGTGTTGGCTTGGTTAAGTACTAGCCAGAATCAGTCATTCATTAACACATAATAGATAGAGAAAAGTTTTGCTTTTGTAGGTTGAGCTCTGGGATTGAGATCACAATTGTAATAACTTCTCTTGTTCACTTGAATAATGAAAACAAGGACGAAGGGGTTTTTAGCAGTTTCTTTCCCCTTAGATACTGTTAGCTCCTGCTGCAGCAGGTATTCATTTTTCATGATTGGCATTTCACAGGCCAAATATGTTGTACTTTGCTTTCTGCAATGCTCCATATTTGCTCAAACAGTCTCCAAATGAAGAAGGCTACTTCAAGATCATTCAATCGCCTTCAAATTTTGTAAAGTTTTCCTGGTATCGCTACTGTTAGTTAAAGGGAGGTCCAAACAGTTTAATCTTGGTCTCCCTAAGTTTAAATTTCATGTTTTAGAATATAGAGATTGTAAGTCTGTCCAAACAATTTAATCTTGGAAGACGCTTAGATAGGTAGAGAAACAGAAGAGTCCAACAGTTTAATCTGGGCTCTGGAAGAAATAAGGGTATTACGTAGATAGGAAGGCATCAAAAGAAAAATGTATGTTGGGTTTGCAAGTCTAAGTGCACCCCAAGCAAAAGAAGAAAAAATGCTAGGCAAGTAGGCTGGGTAGGTAG